>CAJUYH010007141.1:0-18252 GCA_910591685.1 Galerucella tenella
AAGAGAAGAAATTTTCGATAATCATTAATTACACGAGTTGTATTTGTCAAGATTATTTCTTGATACAATGATTCTGACGTTTCTTCAATAATTTAACATTTTCTGTCAGTCACTAGATTTTTAATATCGAATAAAACAACTAATGACAACGCGAAACACACAGATAAGAAAATTGCATGTATGCAATTAGATGCCGAAATACAAAATCGAAAACATGGTGTTTTCAGATATCAATCCTCATATTTAAACCAATCGAAGGCGCGTATTTTGTATTGAGTGAAATAATCATTGAAATAATTTGTTAATGTTAAAGACAATCTTCTGGTTATACAAAATTATGTTGCACTAGGTCTTAACTACTATTCCTGGATTCTCAAAATATTTAAATTTGTCCATTATTGACCTAGGTTAATAATAGAAAAAATTATTAACCGCTTATGGGGAAATTCAACTTTTCAGTTGTCTAGAAGACGCAATAATTGTCAACTTCATATCTAGCAGTGGCAAAAGAATGTCATATCGTGTTCACAAACCCTTAATAAATTAATGAGAATTCGTAAAAAAAGTAGATGAAATGGTGTCACATTTCGAAAGGCAGTTGACATTGATTAAGTCATACTTTTCATATAAAATACACCAAATGTTTATGATTAATCAGTTCGGCATCACCAGTCCTCCTCAGTCTTTAGAGTTTTTGGTTTTGTTTGTACCATTTGTGTGGATAGACTAGTCCTTATCAGGCTTACTCCAGGTCTTTCTTGGAGGAATCCTCCCTTGGACATTCTAGTCCTAGTCCATCTCCAATGAGACAGTGCTTTACATTCGAAAATAATGTGCAAGGCTGTGTTCTCCTCTTCCGTGCACAACCTTCAGATAGGCTGCTCCCTATATATGCCAATTGTATGCATGTGCTTCTAGGTACAGTGACCGGGGAGTAATCCTGAGCATCTGGCTCCTGCTGAGGTTTAATATTTCGTTAGTCAGTGTCTCCGAAGGTTTTTTGACCAGGAATTTGATGTGTTCCTGCTTTGGTACAAGGCTTCTGTACGATCAGTTCGAATCCACCGAGATGTACAACCACTTGCAGCAGTTTTTGATATTCCAAATACTGGTTCAGGACCAGCAAATGTAGTTGAAGACTCTGGCACTTATCTGTCACCCTGTTATAAAAAGCTAGGCTTCAGAGTTTTTGAAAGCATTCCAAGACCAGTCTAGATCAAATCTATGTCAAAGATTTTAGGGCTGCTTGACTATCAGGGAGGATCTTTTGACCTCTATACCACCTAAGCATCGATGTTCATCTGCGAACACGTGTCTTGAATACGGAGGTAAACTTCTCCAAAGATGTGTGGGCATTGCACCGCGAAGTCGAGCTTCTAATCTATTGTCAGTTTTAGATCCGTCAGGGTACCACACCACCTTTTCTTCCAGACTAGAATTCGTGATTCTGGAATAGCTGTGTGTGTTGGTTCCTTTGTGACAATTTTCATTTCACTCCAGCCTGTATGAAGCCATTGACGATTTTGCCTTAATATGCAGAGCAAGAGGCGCATTACCGCATTGGAGCAAATTATTATTGCACCCGTTATGCATGCACAGCCTCTGAAGTTTTGATTTTTGGCAACCAAACTAAGGCTGGATAGATAATCATTGGGCTCACTACAGTTGAGATCAGTATACGTTACGTGGATTCAGTTTCCCACCGTTCGTTTGGCAGCTATTTTCCCTTCATTTGCTTCATCAAGTAGGTGTGAGTTCCAGATTCGTTTTGCATCCAGAACTATAACCAGATACTCGATCTTCCTGGCTTAGACACAGCTGCGCGTTGGAGAGGCTTCGAAAAAAAGTTAAATACCATCGATTTTTTGTAAAAACATTCTGTAGTTCACCAGACCCAATAGAGGACTACTTCTCACCTCTATAAATGTTTAGTTAGGAAACACATTTCCGTTAAAACTAATAAAATTTTAATCATTCACACAAAGATTGAGGTTTGAACAATATCCACTTTCGTCAGTCATGAAGATATTACTTTTCAATTCTTTCTGTTATTTTTATCTTTTTAGACGTGGAAAAACGTCAAGTTGATTCGCCTGCATTTCAATATGCAATTATGAAAGTCATTTTCCCAATTATATTCAAGACCACGTCAACTAGTTCAATCTTCTATTCTTAATAAGTTTTTCCACGACAGATAATTCTAAGGGGGATTACAGGAATATTGTTAAGGGATGTAGTTCCTACTAAATATTTATAAGGTGTATTCTAGTGCAGACAAACTAGAGAAATTTATGCCTTTAATATTATCCTAGCAATTTATGAAGTTAGCGAGAGATAAGTTGATTACATATTCCTACAATTATCGCAAATGTCTACAGATGAGTCTCGTTGAATACGATGGCGGAAATTAAATGACGTTCCAAACATGTTTCTCAATATTTCAGGATTTGGATGCAAATAAATAGTCGGAATATTGAGTAGTGTAGCCATTTTCATATTGGAGACAAATTTTGCCACAAACTTGCAAAAGGCAATCTCATAAAGTCATGTTTGTGAAAAGTATAGCAAATGTCTCCTTTTGTTGTTTGATATTAGTAAATGCATCATGAATCTTCTGAATTGTCGATGCTAGCTGTTCAAGTAAATACTGTGAAACGAAGACTAACTAACTAACTATTTGGGCATAAGATTAATCCTATTGAAACCAAAATGTGTTCCTTTGTCTTTCAACAATTCCGTGAAATTATGTGTATTTAGCAGCTGTTAGATTGTCGTTGAATATTTATTAAATTAAGTCATTATATCTAGATACCAATAGATACCAATAGAATAATATATACCTCAGTCGCTGAAGACTTCACTTGGGGCTCAATTTGTAGGTCACTGTAGGTGTTTTTGAACGAGGAAAAACTTGGCGCGATTGAGTTTTCGGAAGGGGGGGAAATGTCCCCCTAAACCCTGGAAAACGAGTTTCTCGCTAATATCTGGCTAAATGTGCGAATAAGAGAATTATTCTCCAGATAAAAATGAAGATCTTTCTATTATCTACAAAAATGGTCTCTATAATTTTTTTCGAAAACTCGATAGTTATCGAGATAATGAGACCTAAAAGTAAAAAGCTGCTGCTCTGCCTGAGGAATTCTGCTGTTCTATGCATTAACTTGTAAGCGGGCGGACGAATTGTTACATAACTCGGCAAAAAATTGACATTTTCTGATGATTGATAGTTCATCACAATGGGAAGACCGGTAGCTATCATTCCATGTGACTTGCAGCTCGTTCGTACTTGACAAAAATATTTTAAAAAGCGGTCAAAATTTATTTCCACAAGATTTTGAGACTATTTCATCAATTTGTTCATATTTAATAGTCTTTTATTCCAATTTTTTTTAAAATGGAACCTTAGGAGGTCTTGAATGATCTCAGAATTTTTTTTTACTATCTTTCTTGCGGTGTGATCAATTTCCCTTTAAGACAGTCTTAGACAAAGTATATTGAATCATTCGCTTGGGCCATTTATTCTGCAGCTATTGAATAAATAAACTCAAGTCCATTCATTCATTGTCAGGAGATAAAAGGAATGAATGACTTTGCGTCACTCATGTGGGAAAATAATGGTCGCTGATTCAGACCGTTACTGCTGTCGTTTGAAGACAGACCAGTCAACAACAACACAATTTAACCAATCATCGGAAAGCTGCACCTGGGGTTGGCTGCTTTTCAAAACCCACTCCAAAGTACTAATACTGGTGCAATCCAGCGGAAGTAGAGTCACTGGGAAAATCACCCTTCGCATCTCCAAACAATCAATCAATCAATCAATAATTTATTGCTTCTAAAAAATATACATTTTCATAGCAAGAGTGAACAAATAAAATATAATACATTTAGTAAAAAAGAAAAAAATATACCTATATATACATACAATCATATACATATATACATATACACATACATATACACATGTATACATATACATAATATACCCATATAAACTGCGTAAGAGTAAGGAAATATTTCAAGATTATTCATTCAAGACAAATGCTCGGAGATTTAAAACATTTTGAATGTGAAATGCTATAGCTTTTGCAGAGTTAATAGATAAATTATCCAATGCAAGGAGTAAGGAATTTGGATCTTATCCGATGGGTCCCATCATCATAGTTTGCGTTTCGGCGTACAGCTCGTCTGTATCTAAAAGGGCTAGCAGCTGGGGGCGAGCCGTCTTCTCTTTGGCCGTGTAGCCTCGGTGGTTTTTTCTTCGGTGGTTTTTTTTTTCGGCGGTCTTCCGTTTTGTGTGTTTGCGCTGCCTCTACAAAGTGCGTTCGTTCTCAGCCGGCAATGTCGGCTGAAAACACCCTTATAGAGTGTGTCTTCTTTTCTGCCAATCTCTTACGAGCGACTTTAAGCCATTAGCTGAGCTAATAGCTTTGTCACCTGTTCGAGGATCTGTTGTTTTGTTGTTGTCGTCGTTGTTTTCTTGTTAGCTGCGGCTTGGGCGTAGCTGACTCCTGTCTTCTTTACTGCTAAGCCGTCTCCTAATGGAAGCGCCATCCAAACATAGTCATTTCTTGGATCTCAAAAAACAGCACAGAGGAAATGCAAACATCCGTGAAAAGGTCACACAACAATTTGAAGCCGACCCCAGTCTTCTGGCTAATTTTTCATAAGTACGAGGCTTGTTCAACTGAAACCCATGTTTGGTCAGGTTAGCCTTGGAAACAATTGTAATCATTCAACTGACGTTTTCCAACATTAGTAGTGTATGCAAACGTCACACTGATCTGTTTATTTCGTTTATATTTGACAGCGATTTTAAGTATTGTGACTTTGAAATGGCGTTTGTTGTTAACAATCCGTCCAAATTTGATAAGCGTGCGGTCATTCAATTTTTGTGTGCTGAAGGTGTGCAACCGTTGCAAATTTATACGCGAATGCAAGCAGTGTATGTAAACGCATGTTTTGCATATCCAACTGTGAAGCAATGGTGTCGAAAATTTAAGAATGGAGAAGAGAGGACGAATGATAAGCCACGACCAGGTGTATTGATTACTGCATCAACAGACAGGAATGTGGCATGTGTGGAAGGCCTGATTAGAGAAAATCGTCGAATTTCAATCAGAGCAATTTCAGAAAATGTTGGTGTGAGTATAGGATCTGTCCATAGTATCGTACACAAACTAGGTTACAGCAAAGTTTGTGCGCAATGGGTTCCTCGTCTTTTGTCTGAGGACCAAAAAAGCTTGCGAATGGGCTTGTCTTTGCAACACCTCACGGAATACAGTCCAAATGGTAATGACTTTCTCTCGTAAATAGTTGCTGGTGATGAATCTTGGTGTCATTTTTTTGAACCATCCAGTAAGCTGTCATCGATGCAATGGAAACACGCAAATTCTCCGCCACCAAAGAAGTTTAAAGTTCAACCTTCTGCAGGCAAGGTGATGTTGACATTTTTTTTCGACCATGAAGGACCCTTGCTGATAGAGTTTACAGAACCTAGAGTGCATATCAACGCAAACCTGTATAATGAAACTTTGAACAAGCTCCATCAAGCAATAAGAAGAAATTGTCCAGGGAAGCTTTCACGTGGTGTTATTCTGCTTCACGATAATGCTCGGCCTCATGTTGCCAACGTAGTGAAAGAAAATCTGCAACGAAAGAAATGGAGAATATTAGAGCTGCCACCCTATAGTCCCGATTTATCGCCTTGCGATTTTCACATCTTTGGGCCACTAAAAAAGGCGTTAAAAGGTAACCGTTTTCAGTCGGACACAGAAGTACAAAACGCTGTGAAAGAATTCTTCCAGCAGCAGCCACAAGAATTCTATAAGCAGGGTATACATTGGTTGGTGAAACAGTGGGATATGTGCCTCAATTGTAGTGGTAGTAACTGTACTTGTCAATAAATTTTTCCTGGACCAAAGATGGGTTTCAATTGAACAAGCTGTTATGACCAGGCAGCAAAATCTCACTTGCACGCTTCCACGTGCCCTCCGTTCGTGTAGTCAAGCTTTATATCTGCCCAAAAATCGGACAAGGTAAAGAATCCTTGCTGTCAAATCATTTGTATTGTAGAGAAATAAAATTTGCTATTGAATTAAAATTAAATTAAAGTAATAATTGTGAAGTCATGCTCGAACAATTGGAAAAAAAATTACTGATAAAAAAGTGATGCAATTTTTTTGCTACTGAATAATCATTATAATGGAGGTATTTGAATTTCCGGTGGATAAATTTTTCTCGAACATATAATTATATCTCAATTATAAAAATTGCTTTCTGGCTCCGTTGAGCTTAAGTAGATTTTTATTTTCATTTGAGGAAATTGTGTCAGATACATTTGTAAGGATCAGGAGAACGCTTGAAGCATTTTCGTTTGTTTTATAAAATATAATTTTCTTTTTTCTTTTTTTGTGATGTAATCCAATCAACGAAGTAAAAATGTTCATGATATCTAAAAACAATTCAATAAAGATGGGATCGCGGTGAAAATATTTTGCAAATTGTTAAAAAAGTTGTTGATTGCTCGATAATACAAGTTTGGTTGTGTGGTAATTAGCCCGTAATTAGTTGTGAACAATAAATAAACAATTATTAAGCAAGTTGAGTACCTACTCAATAAATTTTGGGAGGGTTTTTTTGGGTCGAATAATAGGAGAATAGGAGGAGTGAAAAACCAACTGTTTATATTTTAAATTTTGACAGATTCCAAGTTTTACAATTCAAAAATTTCACATCACATTTGAATTTACACGTAAAACACATAAAAACATTCAAATATTTTAGCCAATTGATTTTTTTCGGTAATTTCGCAGCTAGTTGGCAGCTGTCAAGTACCAAAATTAGAGATTTTGCATCAAATTTCAAATAAGCGACATAAAATTCAGAAGAATACTCATGCACTTTTTTAACAATTTTCCATTCTTGATTTGACATCTTGTTAACAGTTGTCAAGTGTCGGACTTAAATATTAGACATTCATTGGTCATTTTTTTGTCAGCTATGCTATTTGACAGTTTAGTATTAGAACGTAATGCGAAAACAGTTAACTTATGGCCTGTAATTATTTTAGATGTCAAAATCAGTACGTATTAAATTTTCGTAGATACCTAACTAAACTTCGATAAATTTATCAAAATGTCTGATATCAGCGATATAGAAGAATTACCATCGACTCCTCCACACATATCGAAGAAAGCAGAAAATGCAGTTCAAAATATTTTGCCCCAAAAATCTAAGAAAGTGTACGCAAACTTTATCAACGGTTTATGGACTGGAGAAATACAAATTAGATTTCGACATTCTCCGAAAATGTTCTAATTGCTTATTTTCAAAAATTGATGGAAACTATGAAATCATCTAGTACATGGACACATTATTCTATAATAAAAACGTTAATAAATATGAACCATAATCCATAATATAGACATTTCTAAATATAAGAAACTACAAGCTTTATTAAAGCGAAAGTCCTAAGGATATGTTGCAAAAAAAGAAAACATATTTTCACCTGAACAAATAAAAAAGTTTATCTACGAAGCAACCGATGAACGTTTTTTATTTTTAAATGTGAGTATCTATCTAACATTGCATTTAAAAAAAAATTCATGATTACATTTTCCATTCGACCGAACTTGTGGCCGAGCGGGTCAAGGCGCTCAATTTGGACTAGACTACAGTATGAGTTCCGGGTTCTAAACCAGCATTCTGTTAAAAAAATATATAAAATTTATGGTTTTTGATCATTTATCGGGTGTAGAAAAAGTAGCGTATACAACTCTCATGTAATGGCTATCAATACACGAGCATAAACCATCCCGGTTAATGCTCGTGTATTAATAGCCATCATTACATGATCGTTGCATAATATACTATTATCTAATTCCGCTATGAAATGTGACACTTTAAGTCACTCCTTGACGTTAGGTAACGTCACATTTTTCATAACCTTCATATATCGTAACTGTTTAAGTTTCAAGGAATAATTTATTAATTAGGTACTGTCAAAACTGACAATTATTCCATTATTTAAACTGACAATTACCCCATTATTTCAATTCAATAGTATTTTAAGATTTATAAACATTGAAAACAACATTATTAAGGACACAGTTATTTAAAGTGAGTCAATTTTCTTGGTGAATACTTCATATAGTAACAATACTTCTAACACCATTTGACTCCACTTTAATATTACCATTGTAATTGAAGATGTTATTAAATATTATGAAAGCGCGGAATTAGATAAAACGTTGTACGTAAACACGTTATGGAGAGAGCGACATTGTTCAACTCACGTAATTTGCAGAACTCGGCAAATATTACGCTTGTTGAACAATATCGCTCTTTTCATAACTAGTTACGTAAGTAGCTATTAACGACTCATTTGAATTTATGAATAATGGTCACAAATTCAAATCACCCACAATTACGTCAGAAAATAAATATTTTAGGCAATCTAAGGAGAATTAAGGCTCCGTTATCAGCCACTACGGTAAAATAATGAACCTCAGCTTCCACTGAAAACCACAAGATGGGGAGAGGATATGGTTTTATCCAAAATTTGGATCATATATTCTCGGAACTGGTAATTTAGTTGACCAATTAAGTGGTCAATTGTTGATTACCATTATAATCTTGAATAAATACTTGATCAACCGTGTACCGGACAAATAATCACGTGTCGCTCCCCACTTCCCATGCCAGTTTGTATCATTCGATACAATACCGAGTGATATATTTATTGAGATGTTATAGTTTTCGATTTAATTTACATTTCTTATCTGTTAACCAGAGGTAACGAGGCAACGAGGGTGAATTATTATCTGATTTGTTGTTGATACGTTGAGACCCTATTTATTTTAAAATTAATATCTCTATTATTTTTCCGTCTTATTTCGATTATTTTTTATACAGTGTGGAAACCACTTATGGAATAAAATTCTTTATGTCATTATTTTAGAAAATTATGAAAAATGCCGAGACACGTCAACTTTTGAATTGAGTTGTGCGTTATGTAAACATAAATGTAAGTGTACAGGGTGATTCACGTAAATATGCCATAGTCGGTGTTGTTTTTTTAATGAAACATCCTGTATATTTGCATATTTTTGAAATCCTCTTAATGAACCGATTCCAACAAACTGAATAATGTATGGTCAATTATGAATTATACAGGGTGAAATTTTTATTTTCACAGTTATCAAACACATACATAAAATACCTGATGTATTTGATTTTAATACATTAAAATAAATGCTCAAAATGTTCTCCACCTAGTAATGGCAATAGCACAGTCTATAGAACTCCTTAACTTCGTTTAAAGTTTGAGGTGAAATATTCCGTATTTCTGTAGTTATCCTGTCTTTGAGGTCTACAATGCTAGTTGGTTGTGTTACATATACTTTGTTCTTAAGATAACCCCACAGGAAAAAATCTAACGGCGTAAGGTCTGGCGATCTAGCTGGCCACTCGATAGTACCTCTTCGTCCTATCCATTTATTGGGGAAGATTTTACTTTTCCAGTATAAACTGTCAACACATCAACAACTGACAGAATAGAAAACAATCCACATTATTTACCGATTTTGTCTAATTATTGGCGTTTTTAGGCAATTTTTAGGTATTTATGATAAAATTCATGGGCGTAGCAGGTTTTGTTTAATATACAAATACGTCTAATAATTAGTTAGTTTAGATTTTTGATAAATCCATATTTAGCTAATTTTAAAAAGTACCAATATTTCAAGTGTAATAAATTATTAATTTCAAAATTTCACCCTGTAAAATCCATAATTGACCATACATTATATAGTTTTTTGGAATCGGTTCATTAAGAGGATTTCAAAAATATGCAAATATACAGGGTGTTTCATTAAAAAAAACACCGACTATGGCATACTTGCGTGAGTCACCCTGTACATTTACATTTATGTTTACATAACGCTCAACTCAATTCAAAAGTTGACGAGTCTCGGCATATTTTATAATTTTCTAAAATAATGACATAAAGAATTTTATTCCATAAGTGGTTTCCACACTGTATATAAATTTTATATGACGCTTTTTTTCCTCCGTGTGTACGTCATGTTTGTTTTACGTTTTTAAAACCACAGGCAACTCTATCCTATCCTAAACTGGAACGAAAACAAAACACTGTTGCCAGCTACTGCCTAAATTATTTACCAGATCTTAGCCTAAATACCGAAAATATTAAAAAACCATGACAAATCCTTTAATTTTACTCAAACCTACAAAAACAAACAACATTCAATTGAATAAATCAACATAAATAAATGAAATCACTTTCAAACATCTAACTTAGCTTAATGTGATTTATTATTATGAAGAGAAGATATAATGCGAGATCTTTGATTGTCTATATGAAAAACGCTTTGAAGTCGTTCGTGTATAACTAATACTTTCGCTATTAACAGTTAACAAGCCAATATTATTGCATTACACACGTTGTACCAGAGTACATTTAGATTATCGAGAGTACGAAATCTGATACAATTGTACCCGTTCTGGCAACATTGGATTGGAAAATTAGAGTCTCATATCGGAAACTATCCTCTCGATATATACCTATCACTCGAATGATACTGATTCAGTCAGCTCCCTCTGATGCCAAATCGGTTCAACCAAATAAGACTGAGTTTTTGGCTACCATATTTGAATTACGGCGCTAATTATGCCGCTTTTATTTCATTCAGTTCTTGATAAAATAACAATATTTTCGCTGCATGGTCACACATTTGTCTATAAAATACTGTTATGAAGGATGTGTCACCTTTATATCATTTCAATCTTCATTGCCCAAAATTGGGGATATTTGACAACGTTTGTTGAATTTATTACTAACAAGAACCCCATATAAATTATAATGCACACTACCTTAACAGTTTGGCAATCGATATAACACCTTATGTCTCATCTAAAATTATTAATAAAAATTAACTGAATGAAAAACGTAAGCCATGTTTTTACGGTCATATTTTCATTCAATAACGGGCCCTTAAGCTACATTTAAAATGGTCATATTTCCTTTAGAACCTATCAAAGAAAAAAAGGAAATTATTGGGAAAACAGGGGCTAAAAATTGAATACCCACTTTATGGCTTCAAAAATCTACGTACCAAAAAGGGAAATGTTTTTTTAAAACAATTAATTTTGCCAATTCTCAAAACATTTTTTATTGAGCATCCAATAGAGCGTAAACTATTAACAGGGGTATGTACCACTTTTACAATAGAATATTTCTTTTTTCAAACAGTCCATGCTAAATGGCAACCATTTTTCGGGCTGAAAACAAAAAACAAAAATACTAAAAAATAGTTTAATTGTCCATAATTTTTTTTGGTCATATCTTAAAAAATTCTTTTGGGTCCCAAATTGTTAGTACTTTGTGCTAACTTAATATTCCCCATTATTTATTTCACCACTCACTATTTTCCAGATATTTAAGATGCAATAGTTCACTTTTTGAATCTATTCAGTAGAATGCCTATTTTAAATGGCCATATTGCATCAATCGTACAAAAACAAAAAAACGGATTTGGATTGTCATCTCGACGGGCTTCAACCAAGCCTATATGCTTCATAAGCAATTTCAGATTTTTCGTAAAATTCGAAAAATCTTTTAAAAATGAGGAAATTTTGAGTGAAAATCGAAATTTTCCATGCCCAATATCTCATGAAAAACCGAAAAAGAAATTTCCGTTTTAAAAACCGGCAATTTTTCCGAAAGGTAGGTTTAATTTGATATCTTTTTGTCCCCTCCAGTAAGGGGTGACCATCACCCCCTTCTAAAGGTGTATCAATTTGACACGCCCTCCTTAACAAAATTCAATTTACTTTAAGTGGTTGCCAATATTTTCGAATTAATTAGCCCACAAATTCCCTCCTTGACTGGATTAATGATTTCGTGAACGAGAAAGTTTTTAATTTTTCCTCAACAATATACCTGCAGTGAATTTTTATGAGCTTGAGCAATGATGTTCTCTTAAAAATGGAGACATGTTTTTTCGTCAAAACTGGATTATTCATCACTTGTCGCTTTTTATGATCGTCATTTCACCAAAATAATTTTCAGATAGAATTTTGTTACTCTATATTTGGGCGTGCATAAATTCGACGCTAAAATTTCACTTAGGTAATCTTTTTCTCACTTTATGTACCTGCTTGTAGACCCTTTAATTCGACGTTAGGTACCTCTACTAATCCTTCTACCTCTATTATTTTGTATAAAAATATCAGAAAATAAGAAATAGAAAACAAAAAAAAAAAAACAAGAAAACCCAGGCCCAAACTCGGTTAATGAAAGTGTTACTATGTATAAAAATACCAGACCCAGACCCGGTCGATCAAAGTGTAACTATGTATAAAAATATCAGGAAATAAGAAATAGTAAAGTAAAAAAAACAAGAAAACCCAGGCCAAAACCCGGTTGATCAAAGTGTAACTATGTATAAAAATATAAGAAAATAAGAAATAGATATCTAAAAAAAGACAAGAAAACCCAAGCCCAAACCCGGTTGATCAAATATAAGCTTAATCGTTAAAGGACATAATCCTTCCGGCAGCGTCCAATTTAAGGCTTTAAGGGCTTCTGGGCTACAGGTAGTTAGCGTCCAGTTTGAGGCAGCCCCTATATTTGGGGTTGTGAATATAATTGTTTAATGCGATTACTATTGGTCAATTTATCGAAAAAGGCGAGGAAAATAATTGAAGAAGGGTTACAGTGTTGAAAAGATGGCCGCGTTTGAAAAACTGCAACTATAAATTCCAATAGTAAAAAGTTTGCACTAATGACGGAGCTATGTTTAGTGATATATTATAGTAGTACCTATATTATACACCAAGGTGGTGAAGACTATTATTATTGACCGAGCGGAATAAGGTGCGAATAAATGTCTTCAACACCATGGTGAATATACAATTTTTTCCACTACCAGCCAAATTTAGGACAAAAATTAAAAAAAATTCGCAGACGCACCACGAGAAGCGTTCACTCCGTCGTCTGACTGATAGGTACACGGACAGTTTTCGATATATATTATTATGAATGTACTCGTTATGTCATCAGTCATTTTTAGTTTAGCGCCAATTTTTAACTAATGTCATTTTTATTCAAATAATTTCATCTTGATAGGTAATGTCAAGCAGCAAATATGTTAAAGACAATCTCCTGGTTATAAAAAATAATGTTGCACAAGTTTTTGTTGAGCTACTATTCCTCAATTCTCAAAATATGTGAATTTGTCCATGATTATTGTAGGTAATTGATAGGATATTAACCACTAATAAAGAAATTCAATTTCTCACTTGACTAGAAGAAGCAACTTCACAGTTAGTAGTGGAAAAAATAGAATTACCTAATACCTAATCGGAAAAGGGTGAGCATTGGCCAGATTAGATGTTGAATTTTATACCTTAAAAGGTTTCTTGACGAAATTACATATAATAAAATGAGTTTATGATCTTCTTTGGCGGGATTACAAACACCCTCTAAAAATTACAACACTCTATGGTTCACGATTTTGTAGTTTCAGTTTTCGCACACATTTTCAATTCATAGACTATCGTTAGAATGACATAAAATCAAATATTTTATTTCACATTTTACCAGAGGTGTGATCTACCATGAATGGACCTTAATAAAATTTGACAACAAGCTGGAACGCTACCGAAACGTCGAAATAAAAAATAAAAAAGATTATTGTGGTTTGATTCCCAAAAGAATAAGAAAAAAGAATAAGTAATGCCACAAGGGATTTACAGAAGATATTCAATTCATAGATCTACTCTGCCTTCTTCACAGCTCTAATCACACCAACAGAATGTTTCAGTTCGTGGGAGTAACGAACGATATCGAACACTAACACAGAGATTTGCCTGAATCTCAATATTCATATATTCCGGGACTTATTATCAGTTGGAGTCCTTCAAACTGCAGTGTGGCTTACGACCCTTTAATAAACTAGGGATTCCTCTATTGGTATCCTTTCCCAGTTCATCAGACGGCACGTTGTAAATTGTTCTCAAATACATTCCAATTTTATTGTATGTAACTAACGATTCGCCCTAATAAAATACACGGATAAAAAAATACACGGCGAAATAAATGCATTGGGATGGTAATTTTTTATTTCTCTATTTTTGGCTCTGATGATTTTTTATCAGTGAAGGAAAACAAATTTCAATCCTCAATTTTAATTTTAATGAGGATCTGAGGGTATAGAATTGTGGGAGGGATTTGGAAAATGAAAAAATTGACAACTTACTTAGAAGAAGAAATAACAAGAAATAACTGTGAATATTGGACAGAAAATGATCCATACGTAATGCGGGAGATTCATAGTCAAACACCACAAAAATTTAACAGCTGGTGAGGCATTTTTGGTGACCATATTGTTGAATATTGAGGAAAACTTAAATGGTGAGTCATATCTACATTTAATTTACTTATTGCTCCCGAAATAAGATGAATATAAGGGAAAATGATGATACCATGTCAGAAGCTTGGCTAGCCTTTTAACAAGATGGAGCACCTCTAGAATACGGTCTTGATGTAAGACAGTTTTTAAATATGAATTATTTCCTGCTCGGTGGATATAAGTAGACGAAGCCCAATATTGGAATGGCCACCTTGGTCACCCGATTTAACCTACCTAGACTTTTTTATGAAGGTATATGAAAACCAAAATGTATGCCACTTAGTCAGAATCTATAGATGATTTACATCAGCAAATTATTCAAGAATGTCGACAAATAGCCCCTGAAATGTTACATAAGGTTCGAAACTTATTTGAGGCTTGATTGTATCATTATATGGAAACCAATGGAAGTCAATTTAAGCACTTTAAGAAATAATAAATACTTACTATACTGCTAGTATATCAAAATTTTGTCAATTTTTTTGTTTATGACTTGAAATTACTTTCATTTGTGAACGCTCAATTCAATTTTCCAGTTATTTGTCCTTAAATAATTTCAATTATATTTGGAGGTTGGAAAATTATCATAAATCAGCCGAATCTCAGTAACGCTTCACGGTCGGATTATTTCAACTGTCAAACTGATTATTTTGATAATTTTTCAATGAATATAGTAACCAATCAAATTACTCAATTTCAAGTCAAGTGTCAAATTTCATCCAATCACCTCGGGATTACAGCCAGGGTAGGGGATCTCTGGCGGCGCGAGGGTGCTGCCACATAGAGAGTCCCGTCAGTACTAAACCTGACAATGACAACTGCCATGAACTGCATGACAACTGCAAACCAACGTTTCACAACGTGTATCGTGAGTTTGTCCAGTTTTCGTTTTAAAAAACTATTTTGCTTATTTGTGTGTGTGTTGAGTATTCGTAGTTGGTTTTTATTGTTTATAGTGGGACTTTTACTTGAAGAGACAATGTCGAGAATATTCATTGTGAAAGACTGTAATGTGAGGTACACCCGGTTAGCTTTATTTAAAAAAAACATGTTTCATTAAATAAAAAGTGATAGAAGTAGTTATTCTTCCATACAGCTTTGAACTTCCCAGCACTGTTAATGAATTCCTAACATTTATTTTTCTTCATGTTTGTCATTGTAATAATATGTTGAAAAAGCGTTTAATTTATTGTATACTTTTTTAAATCAATAAAATATATAAATTTGGTAATAATATTGCTTTATTTTTCCTATTCCAGGCATTATATGGTCCATTTTTTGATATTTAATTTAATTTTACTTGACTATTTGATTGTTATTATTGTAATATCAATCAATGTTGAGCAACTTAAACTTTAATAAAATGTTCCGTAAATGTCATTTTGCAATAAAAGTGAAATTGCAGTAATTTTGAATATGCCACCAAAAACTATAAAATTACAGGAATCTTCTTTTTCGGCTATTACCGAAGTTCACAACCATCTGATTTGTGTTAGAGGTACTGACGGGACTCTCAAGGTGGCGCCACCCGTACAAATAGAGGGCGCCACGGGTCAGTTTCCCATCTATAAGTATTTTTTTATCTATGATTACAGCGATGATACCCTTCATGTGGTGTTCTCAGTTTGGTGTTTATTTTTTATTAAAAATTAATCAAACGTCAAACTGACAACTGGATTAAAAATGTCGCGAAGATTTGGTATTGCATCTAACGATTCAATTAATTTACCAATTGTACTTCTCACAACTGTAGTTTTAAATAAAAATGAATAATATTTGATTAAAACTAATAAATTATTAATTGTCAGATTTACAATCAATTTTTTGATATCTACAAAGTAAAAAATTATCTTATCGAATACTCCTCGGGTTTTGATTAATACTCAAAATTTTGTCAGAGAATCCTTCAAGCGTCCTGCTCAAAGATAATAGCCCTCGGCCTGCGGACTTGGGCTATTATCAAGCAACACGTTTTCAGCATTCTCTATGACAAAATTATCTCGGTATTATCAAGACCCTAGGGGTATTACTACTAATTATACATTCCACTACCTGGACTACGGAATATATTTGCATAATTTGAGTTCTATTTATTGGGTTTTTCGAATTTCACATGGGTGAATTATCCATGCACTAAACAAAGGGAAAAACATTCGTTAATAGTTAGTTCTTGTATACCTATCGTAGTTTATGTAAAATTTCTAAAAGCAGCTCTGTGTATACTGTTTGCTCACGCATGTTTTGACAGACTAAGTACACTTGTTCCTTCAACTAATAACTTTATTACAGTTGTAAGTTTGAGAAGAAATTAAAGATCCGTATACTGAAGAGACGGCTGAAAAATGACAAATCGATTGGAAACTGTATCCGGGTGTAAGTCGGTGTGAATAAGAATAATTAATTACGTCCGTCGGGACATTAGCGAAGTGAATAATTATTACATCAACGCTTCCTTCCACTTGATACAACAACATAGTGTAGGTACTGTACAGTTTGATAAATTAATTTTAGTCACTTTGGGATTTAACAAGAGCGAACTATATAGTTTAGAGATAATTGCTTAGGATGCTGAACATCTTGGCATTCAAAATATACAGAGTAATCAATAACTGATGAAAAAAACAACCGGAAGCTTTCAGGACGTACCAAAATAATGGAAATTCGGGAATTAATAGGCGGGAAAATTGACTTAGCAAAAATATACCAGAAAAAAATAGACCAAATCAATGTAGGTAATACTAAAATTGAATCATTTAATTTATATGCTTGCTTATTTAAAATAGAAAATAGTAAAACACAGATTTTTCGTTTTATATGCACGAGAACCCGATTTGTTCTATTCACTCGTTTCATCCTGAAAATCCATACTCGATTCTGATCCCTATTTTTATCTTTTCCGCTGTTCTGAAACCGCAAAGTAGGAGCTACTTTGTAACAGAAAACTGAGCTTAAAGACTACGTTAAGTACGTTGCTAGAAGCCCTCATACGGTAAGTTTCCTCGTGTTATCTTTTATCATATATAAAATCTCAGATTTATTTTTCTCTAGAATAACCAATTTTCCAAACGTTCGTGTTCTAGATATTTCATTAAATGTGCTTTGATATAAATTTGAATAAATCCATATTGTTGTGAACTTTTGTTTGTTTACTCCATTTTTATTGATAGGGATATATAGTTTTATCAACAACAGAAAATTTTAATTATTGGAACTTTGTTCTTTACGTCAAGTTAGGTTTGAGCGACCGGGGGTCGCGTCGCAAAAGATCTGACCGTTGCGTTACGATATGTTACGTTGCTTCGTTATTTGCCTTACTTGCGTGCGGGTGCTCTCTCCTGAGTCTCTCTCTCGTTTACGAAGCAGCGATTCATATGCTTCGGCCGGGAATCGAACCCGGGTCGCCCGCGTGGAAGGCAAGCATTCTACCATGACACTGAACCACCGATGCTACATTAAAATTCTATGCACGCTGGTATTCGCAGTGCTGGTGATCTACTTGAATTTGTTCGGATAAATTTTTACTTTTATTTCCATAATTTGTTTTGCGCGATTGCTCTTTTTTGTTTATTTACAGCATCATTTGTCAGGACGGTAGGTTGTGTTTAGTAGTTTCTAAGTTTAACACGTCGGAAAGTGATTTACTTACCGTTTAGACGTCGAAAAGTAATAAATAGCATAAAAACAATTTCACCAAAATGCAATAGTTATTTACGTAGCTAGTTATGAAAAGTGCGATATTGTTCAATTAGCGTAATATTTGCCAAAATAGCGAGTTTTGCAAATTACGCGAGTTGAACAATGTCGCTCTCTTCAT
>CAJUYH010007142.1:9349-27596 GCA_910591685.1 Galerucella tenella
TTTAAAGCCAGGTTCAGACGTAGTCGTGAAACGGGTGAGAATACTACTCGATCTGCACATGCACATTTCAATATATTCTAGACTTGGCAAGATTAACAAAAATTGGCATAGCCAAAGAAGAGTAAAACAGAAAAGGAATGACAGGTACAGAATGACAGCTAGCAAAACTGGAGCCTCCCACTTTGAGAGAACAGCGAATTTATAATACTAAAGAAAAATATGGTTAACTCTTATTAGTGAAGTTACCAGCTGGGAGGCTGAATTTTCCTTTTCATTTTTATACATCATCTACTTACAAAAATATGCATGCTTGAATATATGAAAATGATAAAACTGATATTAAATAAATGAGAACAATTAATTTTTTTCAATTTGCATAGAAGTCTGACAACAATGCAGATCTACATATTTCTCTTTGAAAATATGACAAATATGGAACTCTTCTGTTTTAGGCAACCCTGCAATACACCAATTTTATGGTGAGATTCCTATAAGAATACGGGCCCTGTGGTTAAGATGCATGCGTGGATTCAAATTTATGGAAATAATTAATTTCTTGGTTGAAAGCTATAAATTGCTTAGTTTCTTACATGAACACTGAACATTTAGATTACCTACATGCTTTTTAGGTTCGTAGTTGTAGACTTAATTTGTGCTTGCATGAATCCACCTTAAAAGAATAAGATAAAGATTAAGACAGATGCCAAAAAGAGGAGTATCTAAATTATTGGGAGAATCGGAAAAAGCAGCTCAAGAAATAAAATTTGTGAGAGAAATATTTAAAATACTGACCCAAACTCTTGCCAAATCCGCTTGAGCCTTAAACAACGGCACATTCGGTACCAAACTGACTTCAAGAGGATCAAGTACGACTTGCGCAGCTGTTAAATGATATCTTGCGTTTTCCCATTTATCTTGTACTATAAATAGTGATGCTAATCGATAGCATCTGATTGCCCAGTGAATAGCATCTCCATCGTTTATATCCAACTCTTTCTGAAGACTCTTGTGTATGGTTTCCGCGTACAGATTCGTCATACCCATTTTCCCGTAGATCCAGCCTAACATCTGCATGTTATTCACCTTCAATTTCTGTAATTTAACTTTTGAGAGCTGCTCGTCTGATTTATTGGACACAAATAAATCTTCTGTACTGTATACTATTGGATCACATTTAAGCTCATCGTTAACGACTCCTTCTAAAAGAGTTTTTGCTTTTTCCAAATCTCCCATTCTGGATAAAACGTAAGAAAGGTAATTAACCACTCTTAGGTAGATGAAAGTTATTTGCGGGTTGGAGATGTGACGTTCAACGATATTCAAAGCTTTTTCCAGGTATTTTTTTGACGATGCGAGGAGGTTGACGTTGAGACATATTTTTGCTTTTTCGTAAAGGATCGAAGAGATTATCGACAATGTTTTGTGATAATCCGGTGAGTCTTCTTTGATTTTTGTTAATAGTTCCTCCAGTTTGGTTTCTATAAGAGAAAATTCATTTTCTAAAAGTTTCCCATTGTTTGTATTATCAACACCTAGATCTTCTATTTGGTTATCGGATTTCGGTTTTGATGCTGAAAACGATTTGATTGTGTCATACTCTTCTTTTAATTGGTTTACAATCTCGTCGAATTCCATATTCTGCTAAAAAGTCAAAAATGTGACACTGAAATTTAAAAATTTGCTTATTTCAATCAAGTTGCTAATGTCACATCCCATGTTTTTTAACCATTGAATTTAATAAAGTGAATATATTCACAAATAGTATATTATACACCAAGGTGTGAAGACTATTATTATTGACCGAGCATCAAAATTATATTATGAGGTGCGAGCTTTATAAATGTCTCCGACACCATGGTGTATATACAATTTTTTCCACTACTAGCTAAATTTAAGACAGAAATTAAAAATAATTCACAAACGCATCACGAGAAGCGTTTACCCCGTCGTCTAACTGACAAGTACACTGTCAGTTTTCGATATATTATGAACGTACTCTGAAACCAAATTGTTTTTGATTGTCGTTAAGCGCCAATGAAACACTAAAAAGTCCAATGACGTTAAAAAAAATGATGTTGAATAATGCAGGTTCTTGCCTAACTAACCAATAAATTTGGAGGTAAACTAAGCCAGTTCACAGGACTTTGTTACCTTATTGATGTAAAGAAAAATGTTAATTTTTTTATCAAAACTAGAAAAAAAAGAGAAAGCAATTTTAGGGCGCCACTAATTTTCTTTCCTAAAAGAAAATTAGAAAGAAAATCAAATCTAAAGGTCAGCTAACTTTTAATCTGTTTAAAAAAAAAGAAAGAACTTAGTTTCTGTATAATAAATAAAACCACTACGTAAAACAAATGTATATTAATTACGATTTTGAAATTACAAAAAAATGGGTTAGTAAACAATAAGGATATAAAAAAATACTTAGCACAAAAAAACATATGAGGATGAAGATGAAGTTGAACTGGAACTGTTGATGTGCTTGTATGGACTGTATACAGGAAACGGTATTTGGGAAACTGTATCCAGGTTACTTTATGTTTCAAAAAAAAACTTTTATCCGGTAAACTATATCCAGGAAACTATAGCTTCGGGATATTGTTATGCAAGAACTTTATGTCTCCAAAAAAAATTTGTATCCGGTAAACTACTACTCCATGAACTGTTTCTCAGGAACTTAATATAGGTACTCCACTACTGTGTTCCAGGAAACTGTGTCCAGAGAACTGTGTCCAGAGAACTGTGTCCAGAGAACTGTGTTCCGAGAACTGTGTCCAGGAAACTGTGTCCAGAGAACTGTGCAGTAATCCAGACGGGAACTAAAAAAGTTACGGCTACTTATTAGATTTAGTGTATATTGTTAAAATTATTACTTGGACTACTGCACAGTTCCATCTTGCTATGTCTACAGACGATGAGAGAAGACCCGCCGGTACCTTTCTCATCCGTATTTAAAGACCAATCGAAATTTTAAATTTCGCGGTAAAATACCTCTTGAATATTGATTTTTGGTCTACTAGTTTATTCCACCACAAATCATAAAAGTGAAATAATTTATTAAATATTTGAATGAAATATTTTTAGGTAATACACTTACCGACTTAAAATTCGATCCATTCAAAACAATGGTTGATTTCAAAATGCTATAACTTTCAAATGGGGAGGCTGATTTATTTGAATTTTTTAGAAACTTAGATAAAATACTGTAGTTTCAAGGTTATTATTCGGACATCTAAAAGTAATTTAGTACTCGCCGCATATACAGGGGAGAAGAGAAAACAATTTTGTCCTCTAATTTTGACACACCCTGTAGGTTAATTCTGCTAGTAGATCTGCACACAATTAGCTTTATCAAGAAGACTGATTTGTTTCCAGCATTTTGTTTTTTTATTTACCCCAATATCTTAATTTGTTTGTGAAATGTGACGGTTTAAAGAAAATGCAACATTCTTAATTTTTTTATTCAGTTTTAGCAGAGTAATACATAATTTTATAAACAAATTAAACAACAAATAAACTAATAATTATTAACGGGTATTTCCCCCACGAGCAGATCTACTAGCAGAATTAACCTACAGGGTGTGTCAAAAGTAGAGGAAAAAATTGTTTTCTTTTCCCCCCTGTATATCCAGCGAATACTGAATTACTTTTAGATGTCCGAATAATAATCTTAAGACTACAGTATTTTATCTAAAAGTTGCTGAAAAATTCAAATAAATCAGCTTCCGCATTTGAAAGTAAGATCATTATCAAATAAATCATTATTTTGAATGGATCGAATTTTAAGTCGGTAAGTGTATATATATACTATTCCACCAAAAATCAAAATTGTGAAGAAATTGCACATTTTTAGGATCTGAAATGTTAACTAACAAAGTTAACGTTTCAACTCGTTATGTCATCAGTCATTTTTGATTGAGCGCGAATTATAACTAATGACATTTTTATTCAAATAATTTTATCTTGATAGGTAATTTCAAGCAGCAAATATGTTAAACACAGTCTTTTGGGTATACAAAATTATACTGCACAAGTTTTTGTTGAACTAAATTCTCAAAATACTTGAATTTGTCCGTTATTGACCTAGGTTAATAATAGAAAAAATTATTAACCACTAATAGAGAAATTCAACTTCTCAGTTGGCTAGAAGACGCAATCATTGTCAATAATAGTAGTGGAAAAAATCTAATATCGTAGGTGATTTTAATTATTATTTGTGTATATTAAAGTAAAGGGAAAACCAAGAAAACCTCAAGGTAAAAATTTATTTAGGTAAAATGTATCTTCTGTAAGTTCCTTGTGGCATTACTTATTCTTTGTTATTATTTTTTATTTCGACGTTTCGGTATCGTTCCAGCTATCATTAAACTTATTATTAAACCGAGTTAAGTGTTTGATACAACTCGCCCTGAGAGAATAGATAACCTAGATCAGCTGCTAAAATCGGGTTAACGCAATTGTTATAATAGCTGAATGTTTTTTTACTCTTACATTTTGAAAAACTTCTATAGTTTTTAATTTCATTCAATCTCGATTCTAACTGCTTAATAATCCAAAAAAATTATATCTTATCTCTAGTCTGTTGATTTTTACATAATATGTATTAGATTGGTATTTAAATCTTTGATGTTGTTCTGAAGTAGGTACTTACCTATATATAACTCAATGCAATGAATTTATTTGCTTTATATTTTATAATGAAGTTTTTAATATTGATATTAAGTTGTTTATCTCTCGCAGTATGCGAGAAAACTGAAACTCTGAAGCTACTTTCCCAGGAAAAACTGAAAGATATTAACGTGGAACTATTTTTGAAACAGTTAGAAGATATTCCAAGTTCAATTTCCAAAAGAAGGTAAGGAAAAGTACCAGTTGCTTTCAGTATTTTGTATCTTGTATCTAGTTATCCAAATGTCCAAATGCTTCTTTAAAGATCAGTTTTCAATAACTACTAAATTCTAGTTAAATAGCAATATTTTAGTTCTATATCGTTCTTTGTCCTTTGTAACTCTTTTACATCAACTTCTTTCCTCAGTTTTTGAAAATCTTTTCCGTTATATAGCTTAAGTAAAAATTAAAGTGTACGGGGTGATTCAGTGAGAGTGGCAACCGGCCATATTTCGGAAACCGTATGTCTTAGAAAAAATGAATAAGAAAAATCTTATGAGGAAATAAGACCTAAAAATGATTTAAAATGTTTTTGAGTCCCTAGTTCTTCAACCAACAATACCTTACTTATTCGTTATAAATTGTATTTACAAAATGTTTCATCGTTGCAAAAACAGTGGTGTTTAGAATACATCGTTTCCAAGGTAAGCAAGCAAGCCCATTATGGAGGCCACTAGGCGTCGCCCCAGACGTATGTGGTTTTGAAATCTTTGTTCTACAGATCATGGTTGACAAAGATAACGAAACAACATCGTGGGGCCCACAGTGGAAAAATTCCTCATTTCGGTCAGTATGGCAGACCTGAAGTTACGCCATAATGGTATGGCATATTGAGTTCTTGGACTTTGGTGACCTCCTTGACGACATAAAACAAGAATTAACATGGAATCTATTATCCAGGGACATGGATATTATTTACACCACCCCTAAAAGCTACAGTTTAGGGGTGCCATACCGGGCATACAAAGTGGAGAATAACGTTGTCTATGAGCCACCAAAGCCTCGGCGTGGGTCCTCATTCATTCGATTAGGTTGTGCTCAACAGCCCAGGCACTGGAACTGAATATTTGTACCATTTCCCATGTTATCTACTTCCATTCCAGAAGCTTTGTGTTTTCTATATAGTTTGACTGGAGGGATCTTCCGTTGGGATCTTGTAAGTTCTCGCAGAAGCAGAGTATGTGAGTAAGTGTTTCATCATAGAATTCACTTTTTCTGCACATGGATGTGCGGCCTATGTGTGTGGGGCCTATGATTCATGCAAAAACCCTCTCGGCTCCACGTCTATTATAGAAAACTTAGCGCTTGACCCTAGACAAAACTCTTAGCGATGGCAGAAGACATTAGGTACACCATAGAAATCTATCGTTAGTTAATGCTGCCTGCGCACGCATATCTTAGATAGTTAATGACCTATGTTAACCGAAAGATTTTGTTTTTAGAAATTTGGGAAAAATAGTGACTAATTTGAACGACTATGTGGATGAAATTTTAGCTAATCTTGGACAAGATATTATAAATAATGGATACGATCCATCCAAACTTCCAGACCAGGTTTTAAATGTAAGTAGCTGCAACTTGAAAAACTACAAAAACAAATTTTCATTGCTTTCTTATTTTTCGTCGACTGTGTTTTTTTGAGTTTTATATTGCACACATAGTTACTTGTGGGCATAGAAAATTTATAACCATTTTGGAAAATTCATCGAATTGACGAATGAAAATATTTTGGCATATTCATAAAATAATATTCTAATATTTCTAAAATATTCCAAGTAGTTAAATAAATTCATGCAGTAAAAAACTTCATAGTAGACATGTAAGCACATTTTTTCGTGCTAAATAGCCTATGGAAATAATATAAGAAGAATAAGTTTGAGAAAATATGCTAGGGAACAACAAAGTTTTTTCCTGAATGTATAAAAAGACATGAATATACTATGGACATTTTTATATAAATATTATGTAAATGAATAAACAAAGGAATATTTATATATTATGCACCAGCTTCGAATATTTTTTAAGAAATAAATTGTTGTTAATGTATTCTTTGTTCTATCATCCGTTGTTTACCAGTGAACAATGAAAAATAAATAGAATATAACAAGAGAACCCACAGAAATATGGTCAGCCTGTCATTCACTAAGTCACAGTCACTAAGAATCTATGTTTGTAAAATTGAAGCATAAAAGTAGAAAGATCAACTTTATTCAACCATATTAATACACTTGTTCGTTAAATAACTATGAGCTTACACTTTTGTAGCTACCAATAACAGGAACAATAACTTTAAACAAAGGATGGTTGCGTGACTTATCCACTATATCAAGATACAACGATGCTGAATTATCATACAGTTCAGCTGATAAAATATTGTTGCTGAACTTGGACATACAATTCGAAGTTTTACAGGTAAAAAGTTTTCTTATTTCGGTCGTATAATAATCTTAATCGGTCTTATTAATAAACACGGAGTAACCTGAGACTAACTTTATTCCATGCTTAAACCATCAGTTTGACAGATACGCTATTAATAAACTCATATTAGACAAGGAATAGGCTACTCCGAGGTTAGTCTGGGACTAACTTTGGTAGTAATTTTAATCCAAGGAAATAGGTAGTTTAAGCTCGGAATAACCTTCGAATAAATATAACCTTAGTTTTGTTGAACTGTCAATTGTGGTATTATGTCATATCCTAATTCGAAATTTAGTTTGTCGTTTTTGCATTATCATTTCGTATTATTATTCAGTTTATTTTTATCAATTATGTATATTTATTGAGTATTTGCTTTGGTTCAGTGAGTGGTAATTATTTTGCGATGGAAGAAACGGATTATTATTTGGAAGATTTGAGAAAGATGGAAGAATTGGAAGAAGCAGAAAATATTCTTTCGATCAGAAAAATTAAATTTTATAAAATTCGGGCTAATCCCTTAAAAACATTGTTAGAAGAGGAATTGAAAGCTATACAATTAAAAATAAAATTTTTTATCAGTTTTTATTCAATTTTTCCTTTTCTTTTTGTTGCAAAAATTTTTCATGTTCTTTGCGTGGTATAGTAATCTGGAGTTTCTCCTCAGCACGCCTTTTTTTGATTCCTTCAATTTGAGTGAGAGTGAGTTTTTCAACAGAGCTCCTACTACATATATATAACTGGTATTAACAATGAAAAAAAGTGAAGAAAATTCGGAAATACTACTTTTAACACAAAATACAAACTGAGAGATAATTATGAGGTAACTATTTTTGAAATGAATGAACAGAGCACTGACACATGTCACAATAAAAAACAGAACAGATGTCATCATAACGTCACTTTATTGGTCAATTCCTACCATAAAACTGTGAATCTCCCTTAAGTCATGTCAAAACCCAGTAATAAGGAAAGAGTAACTATTACCTCCTTAGTCGGAGTTTATTAATAGCAATTGTATCACTTCTTTAAACCTACGCTAGTCTCAGAGTAACTAGTCTCTGACAGAATATGTTGAATATTAAAATAAGTGATTCACTTGGAAGTCAACAATAGTTATTTATGTACCAAGGGCATAAATAGATGTTTATGCCCAGAGGGCGAAGTCGGCCGAGGGTATACACATCTGTTTATGCCTGCGGTACAAACAAACTTTTATGTCATACTAGTTCGTTATTGCAATCCAATCTCAATACAAATCAGTGTTTTAAAAAATCCGGTTTGAATTAATAGGTGAATGTTGACAAACGTAAATGTCATAATATCACAATAAATTTTATATGTGTCAAAGTTAGAAGTCAAAATGAACGAAGATTTTGGAATTCCTGACGAAATTATTGAAAAAGCAAAGAAAGCAACTGTAAATATGTTGCCAAAAAAGTCTAAAGAAGCTTACGACATGGTTATTAAATAAGTTGAACAAAAAATTATTTCTCTTTATGCCCGCGCGGGCCATAAAGTGAACTTTATGCCCGCACGGGGATAGTTGGTAACTAAGCAATAAAAACACAATAATGAACTAGTATGACAAAAGTATTTTTGAACAGTTTTCAGATTTCTTTACAGGTCTCGCTCCATTTTTCCTGTTATTCTGGTCAAAAATATGAATTATCTACACAGATATTTATTGGGGGATATTTTACGTTCCTAATAAAGAATTACGGTTTCATAATTTAGGCACTCTGAAACAGAAACTCCCGAATTCTATTTCGTTAAACCAATCGTACCGTATGCCACGCTGCGCTGGAATAAATGCAGAGAACTATATCGTTAAAATCTTGGCTTAGTTTAGACTGCCAACGGGGAGAAGTATGCATCGTGGGTGTTTGAAAGAGCTCGCAGAGCACTTACGTATAACCAACTATATGCATTTATTATACCTAATCATTCAGCATGCAATATTGATAATATCGTTGCTTTGTTTCAGTTTACTTACGGTTATATTACTGAAGTTCCTCTAATTACTCTAACGGGAGAGGTAAATGGAAAGGTGGAAAGTGTAAAAATAGAGCTAGAATTGAGCTTTGATTTCCATACGTACAATGTAACACTTGATTACTTTAATATTATGGACACTGGGTATGATATTTATCTTTTATACGAAATTTTTAATTTTATAATATCTGATTAATTTTATTATTTTAGGAAAATAACTATCGAATTTTCTGGTGAAAATATGGTTGATTGGATAACGAATGCTATGACGAGCGTTATTACCACATTTTTACACCCACTCATTCTTGATATCATTCAAAATATAATTAAAGGTCCTTTGGAAAATTTGATCAAAGCAATAAACGATGCAATTAGTAATATAATACACTCCTAAAGATTTGTAATAATGAATAGAAATATCAAACTAATACTGTATTTGAGAATAGAGCATGTTTTGTGTGAATTCAATTATTAAAGAGGGGTCTAGTTAGTGACTCCATTAGTATGAACAGACTTAAATTATAAATTTTCAATCCATACGCATTTTAAAATTATTGAATAATTTTTATCCAGTCCAATTTTTTGCTTCTCAATGCTTGAAAAGCTCATTTTAATTTAGAAATTTGAGCAGTAAAACTGTCTGCGCCGTGACCTTTATTTACCGTTAGTATTTTCATTCATACTTATTGGTTCAATAACTGAACACCTGAAAATATCGGAAGCTCCTGAAAAGTCGCTGAAGACTTCACTTTGGGTTCAATTTGTGGGTCACGGCAGTTGTTTTTAAACCAGAAAAAACTTGACGCGATTGAGTTTACGAAAGGGGGGAAAATGGCCCCCTAAACTCTGGAAAACGAGCTTCTCGCTAATATCTGGCTTGATATGCGAATTAGAGAATTTTTTTTCGGATAAAAAATTAAGATCGTTTTATTATCTACAAAAGTGGTCCCCACCATTTTTTCTGAAAATTCGATAGGTATCGAGATAAAGAGACCTAAAAGTCTCCTCATTTCAGCTGCTGATGCTCTGAATGTAGGAATTCTGCTGTCTATGCATTAACTTGTAAGCGGGCGGACGAATTGTTCCATAACTCGGCAAAAGATTGACATTTTCCGATGATTCAAAGTTCATCACAATGGGAAGACTCGTAACTATCATTCCATGTGTCTTGCAGCTCGTTCGTACTTGACAAAAATATTTTAAAAAGCGGTCAAAGTCTTTTTCTACAAGATGACTATATTTCATTAATTTGTTCATATTTTTTAAAAAAATAGCCTTTTATCCTAATTTTTTTTAATAATGGAATCTTAGGAGGACTTAAATGATCTCAGACATTTTTTTTTATATCTTTCTTGCGTTTTGATAAAAAATTGATTTGTTTATTTTAAAAAAAGTCCGGTTTTCACCGGTGTGATCAATTTCCCTAATTTCTAGAAAATGATTGGATTTTTAAAAAAAAAGTACATTCTAAAACTAGACACTTTAAGCTTTAAAATGATGTGCATTGAAAAGCAATATTATAGGATGATAAATTTTGTAAAATTGGTTGCCTATAGTATAATCTTAAGCATCTACTATTTTGGAACTGATTTGATTGGATCAAATTGCATCAGTAACATAATAGTGAATCACAAATTTGAAGCGGCCATTCAGTATTGACAGATCGTCATGTTTTAATATTTTTCTTGTTTATTAGATCATTAATAATCACGGAAGTTGCGGGTAAGTGATATTTTTAAAGTCTGTTTCATTCTATCAATTGTTATTTGCATGAAAACATTTTTTTTATTTTTAGATCACTGTTTTTCACGTGGTATTGTGGCACGACTACCGGGTACATTGTATAAATGGTAAAACATTCTGCCAATATGCAGAATCAAAAGTGGAGCTTCAGGCATTTGGAAAGTATGTCCCAAGATGATGTTTTCGCCGTTCTGGATGAAATTACAAGTGACCAGGAGTCAATTGCCTCCGATATTGAAAGCGTTCTAGGAGATGAATTGGAAGTTGAAGAATTGAGGCAACAAAATAATCAAGATGTCTTTGATATTGAGAATATGGATTTTGTGTTTGAAGACGAAAATAACGATCAGGATGGAGCAACCGCAAATCCAAATACTCAAGTCTCGGAATCCGATAGTGTAGACGATGTAACACTAGCGGTACGGCTAGCAAAGCGAAATAACTATATATTTTGGACCCAAAACGAAAGTTATGTAACAGAAACGAATACATTCATTGGAACTACAGGCCCAAATATTCCAAATTCTGCAGAGAGCCCCACAGATGTATTCTTCGAACTATTTCCTGAGGATCTAATTCATCTGATTGTGTTCCAAACCAATTTATATTACATTCAAAAACACAGTGGAAGTGGATTTACGCCTACGACAAAAGATGAAGTCAAAACGTTTCTTGGGGTGAATTTATTAATGGGTATGAAAAAATGCCCAGTTACAGAGATTATTGGTCATCACGTGATGAATTACGAGACTCTTTTATCAGTTCAGCTATTTCACATAACATATTTGCTTGGTTACTTGGAAATTTACATTATAAATGATAATACAGTGCAGCCAAAAAAAAACTGAACCCGGATTTGACCAACTTTACAAAGTACAGCCTCTACTCACAAAACTCAAGGAGACATTTCTTGCAGCACTGAATCCACATGAGTTTCAAGCGATTGATGAGTCTATGATACGATTCAAAGGACGAAGCAGTATCAAGCAGTACATGCCCAATAAACCTATAAAACGTGGCTACAAAGTATTGGTTAGATTAGACTCAAGCGGATTCATGTGCGAGTTCCAGATATATACCGGAAAAGTGGGAAACTCTACTGAAAAAAAACTTAGGACAACGAGTTGTCCAGGATCTAACAAGGGTCTTAGTAAAGAAACACCACCGAGTGTTCTTTGACAACTACTTCAACTCTGTTGATCTTCAGAGATCTTTATTGTCGGACGGAATATACGCAAGTGGAACGGTTCAAAAAAAAAGAAAGGGCTTACCAGATTTCAAAACCGACAAGCAAATGAATCGAGGAGATTCAGACTACCGCATTTCGAAGGATGGACTATCTGCGTTGAAATGGCTGGATCGCAGAAGTGTGGTGCTTTTAGCAAATTACCAAAATCCAACAATACAAGAAGTTGTTAAGAGAAGACAGAAAGACGGTACTGTGAATGAGGTTTCATGTCCACAAATGGAAGTACTCTACAACTCTCATATGGGATAGGTCGATAAATTTGACATGCTGAAAAGTCTTTATGAGGTGAATCGTAAATCACATAAGTGGTGGCATAGAATATTTTTCTATTTTGTGGACGGTTGTGTCGTAAACGCATTCATTCTATTTCAACTAAGAAGCCAATCTAAGAGTAAAAAGAAGAAGACCATCCGTGAAAAAACCAGTGAGTAAATTCAAAATGTATATTTCCTTGGAACTTCGCCATTCAAAATCATCTCATATGCCTCAAAGAACCACTTCTCTGAGATGTGCCAACTGCAGTACAACGACAAATGTTAGTAGAACACAGTGGAAATGTTCATCTTGCAATGTTGGACTTTGCCTCAAACATGACAAGCAGTGGCGGATTTACCAGTAGGCTGTGTAGGCTCGAGCCTAGGGCGGCACATTTGGGGAACGAATTTTTGGAACTTTAGTTCTTTATGCCAGGTTATGTTTGAGCGACCAGGGGTCGCGACGCAAAATATCTGACCGTTACGCGTTACGTTACGAAACGTTATGTTACATTTCTTCGTTATGTGCCTTGCTTTTGCGTGCTTGTGCCTCCTTAGTCTCTCTCTCTCGTTTACGAAGCAGCGATTCATAATAATAAATATGCTCCTAGCCGGATTTGAACCCGGGCCGCCTGCGTACAATGCAAGCATTCTAACCACTGAACCACCGATGCTATATTGAAATTCTATGCAAAGCTGGTATTCGCAGTGCTAGTGATCTACTTGAATTTGTTCGGATAAATTTTTACTATTATTTCCATAATTTGTTTTGCGCGATTAAGGGGTCTAGCACATTTACTTTTCGAAATACAGGGTGTTGAAATTTTGAAAGCTTGAATGTTTTAATTCGATAACTTTAAAATGGATGGATAAATTGATTTGTCATTTGGCAGGTTGTTTTTAAATGTAAAAGGGCATATTTTGAAAGAAATTGTAGTTTGTGCAACTAGTGTGGATATGACGGCCATGTCGCACGAGGACGAAGTTTGAGCACGACGCCGTAGGCGGAGTGCTCAATCGTTCAAGTGCGATACAGACAATCCACACGAGTCGAGCAGCATATTTTTTCTACGATCCACTTAAGAAAAAATCTAGAAAATAAAAATTTCTATAAACTGTAATATACCTAACTTCAAATTAAAAATTTTACAATTCAATTTTATGTTTCCACTAATTTTGTGGTAAACGTACAGTTCTTGAAATTTGTATGCTACGGTTTCCCTTTTTAAATATACGATGCTGTTATAAGTAGATGTTGCCAGTCGGACTCCCTCATGAAGGGTACCGTACCATTATCTATAATAATGAATATTCTGCTAAATATTTCAAACGTCTACCTGTTGTCGTTATTAATATCAAGCAGAATAATTATTTAAAAATAAAATTAACAATAAAAAAAACTTCCTCACGGGGAATCGAACCCGTGTCTTCCGCGTGAGAGTCTGGTATGCTTACTACTCGACCACCAAAGAATATGCAAATCGTTTATCTATAACGTCAAATGTATTACATAATTTTTGCTTAAAAGGAACTAAAGTTCCTACCGTGTGTCCCGCGACACGTTCTACCTTTTTTTTTACCTCATAGAAATCAAAAATATTTTTCTATGACGGTTTTCTGATGTCTTACAGATAGAAGTCTGCAACAAATTTTGTCGATGACTTTTCTCTCTCACTTGTCATTGCACATTCCGAAAGTAGCAGACAGACAGAGCCGTGTGGTACTATGAAGCAGGGATGAGGGAGGCAACTGCATGAGGCGGCCTTACACAAGGGCGGCATTAGGAGAACCAAGCTAAAAATTATGTATGCATCTGTTTTTTATTTAGAGAAGCTTTTCTTTTCTAAAAAGGGTAAAAAATTATCTGAGATCGACCTTGAGCCAAGAAAAATTAAACGCTTTAGCTCCTTTGTGCATAGAGTTGGAAGTAATGAACAACATTACTCACGACGACATCATCGATGATTTTGCCAACAAAAAATCGCGCAAAAAGGCATTCTAACGAACTTTTATAACTTGACTGAGTCGAGTATTTTTAACTGTTTGTAACCGCAATAAAGATTATTTATTCACGTTTACCAAATTTGTATTATTGTGTAAATACATTACCCTGCCCATACATGATTGAGCTTCGATTAGCTATACCGATACCGAAAAATTATTTTAAATGAAATTTCAACGAAAATGTTGCATTGTAAAAATGATGTATGATATGACAATTGTTGAGGCAAGGGCGGCAAAAACTATTCAGCCTATACCTTGAAAATTTGTAAATCCGCATCTGATGACAAGAATTGTTTTGAAACCTTCCATGCAAAAAAGTAAGAAGAATAATCTAGGTTATCTTAATAGTTTATATTTTACAACATTTAATTTTTTGTTACTTTTGTTCCTACTGGTATCTTGAGGATACCACATCCTGCAGGACATACTCCAGTATCAGCATTGTTTATTTTGGTTTAATTTGTTTTAATAATATACTGCAAAGGGTTAAAAATACCTGCGTGACCTACCAATTGAGCCCAAAGTGAAGTCGTCAGTGGCTTTTCAGGAGCTTTGTCCCTTCATTTACTGGACTATATTATTAACAAGAAAACTTAACGGCAAACATTCACATTCAAGGGGGTAATCTACAAATCTACACAAAAAAGAAATTTTACAAAATGTAAATATAATAAATTTTATTGCACATTTGATTTTACAATTGACGTTACACACCTCACACATCACATAAGTTTCCCTATTTGACGGTGTTTTTTAATATTCAAACATGTCACTCCAAGATTTCCACTTTACTATAGTAAAGAAGAACTGGATCATTATTTTAAAAAAAATAGGTATATGAAACTAAAAAATACATTCTGTGAAAACAAATTTTATTACACAAACAAATGTAAGATTAACGGAAAGCTAAAAAAAATAGTTAATCATACAAAAATATTAATTACATTTTTTCCGAAGCAAAGTTTATAAGTAAATGGATATAATACGTAGATCCTCTACCGTAAGCTATCAAAAAATGTTACAAATACAGCCAGTATTTAACAAAAAAATATATATATTTAATCACACTTAAAATTAGGAATGTAGTCATGGAATTTTATTTAGTTACCACAGGCAAATAGAATTTATGAGATTTTGTGTCCCTAGTGTGTTTAAAAGGTCCTTTAGGTGCATCAACCATAACAGCGGGACAAGGTCCAATGTTTCTAGGAGAGTATTCTTTTTTATAAGAAGTTACTATATGCGTATTCGAATCGCCCAAAGTTATATTAGAAACATTGGATCTTCTTGTTACTCTTTCTATTTTCTGAACATTTTGTTGTTTTGTAAAATCGCCGTAAGATCTAGCTTCGGACTGTCCATAAAAATGTCCGCCAACAGATAAATTATCTCTTCTAACAATCTTCTCCGGTCTTTCGATGACTTGATAAACGTGTTGCTGTTGCAAGCTGCGTCTGTTTGATAAATTTGATTCTTGGTTTGAACGGTGCATTGAGCTTAAACTGTGTCTTTCGGAGTTAACTACTGTTCTACCTTGATCGTGAATGTTACAAACCGATTTGCGCATGTCCAAAGCTGATGAACTTGTAGCGTGTAGAGCTTCTGTCGATGTATGCATTCCTTTTCGATGTAATATTTGGTTGTTTATTTCTTCTGATGTAAGAGTGCTCTTTTTATGATGGGAAGAAGCTTTGTTCGAAACGTCCTTGTTTGAAAATTCTATATGACCTGTTTGGTTTACTACGACCTGAGAAGAGGATTTTTGAATGTTTGATTGATGTACGTGAGTTTGAGAAGTAGATTTTTTTATTTCATTTACCGCGGTTTGTTTCAAATGATGTTCTGAATGTTGATTGGCTTGTTGTATGCCGTTTGTGGTTACCGTGGTAGTTTTTACAGTTTTAGTAACATTGCCGTCAGTAAAAGTTTTCGTATCATTAGAAACGTTCGTATTGGAATTTTGAATAGTTTTAATGTCCTTTCTAATAGCAGTGTCATCATTTATAACCTTATTCACGTGTGTAGTGTGTTTTTCAACTGTATTATGAATAATATTATTATTAACAGTCTTTCTATCCACTTTTCTTGCATAAGTTTTGTAGTTGCTTTGATTTGTTGTTTGCATATTTGTTACATCGTTGCCTAACGTTATATGGGATTCCATATATTTATTTTTATTAATTATTTGGCGACCAGGAGACACTTTTACAGTCTTATCGAAACTATCGTGTGTTGTAGTATGAGTTTCCATCTTTCCACTACCAACTCTAAGATGATCTTCATGTTTCTTTATTTCCGCTCTCTCACCCCTTACCACCGTATATTGTGATTTAGCTACAGTGGTATCTTGGAATTCCCCTGTAATTTTTAAATTATCTTGAGGTTTTTTCGGTGTTGGTCTTTCACCAGGTTGATATTTGAACGAATCTGGTCTGTCGAAATCTCCTTCAGGCTTCAAATTATCTGGATGTTTAATAGGAGTTCTACGTTCTCCAGGCCCTACCCTAGTCGGAGTTCCTCTATCAAAATCACCCTCTGGTTTGAGATTATCTTGAGGTTTCTTAGGAGTAGCTCTATCAGCAGGACTCCAGCCGGGTCTGTGTGGTCTTTCAAAATCTCCTTCAGGATGTAAATTATCATGGTGTCTGATTGGAGTTCTCCTTTCTCCTGGTCCAACCGAAGATGGAGTTGGTCGTTCAAATTCTCCTTCTGGTCGAAGATTATCTTGAGGTTTTTTAGGGGTAGGTCTATCAGCAGGGCTCCAGCCGGGTCTGTGTGGTCTTTCAAAATCTCCTTCAGGACGTAAATTATCATGATGTCTGATTGGAGTTCTCCTTTCTCCTGGTCCAGCAGGAGATTGTGATGGTCTTTCAAATTCTCCCTCTGGTCGAAGATTATCTTGAGGTTTTTTAGGGGTAGGTCTATCAGCAGGGCTCCAGCCGGGTCTGTGTGGTCTTTCAAAATCTCCCTCGGGATATAAATTATCATGGTGTCTGATCGGAGTTCTCCTTTCGCCTGGTCCAACCGTAGTTTGTGATGGTCGTTCAAATTCACCCTCGGGTTTTAAATTATCTTGAGGTTTCTTAGGAGTAGGTCTTTCACCAGGTTGATATTTAGGCTTATCGGGTCGTTCGAACTCACCTTCAGGATGTAGATTGTCTTCATGACGAATAATTTCGGTTTTTTGGAAGCCTGTTGTGTATTCGTCACGTTTTCTATATTCGTTGAATTCACCAACCATTTTTAGGTTATCCTCGTGTCTTACGATTTCACATTTTTCACCTCTGACTACTTTATAGTCATCTCTAGAACGCATATCTGTGAATTCACCTTCAACTCTTAGATTGTCTTCACGTTTAATAACTTGTGTACGATCGGTGACTGTTTTTTTACTGTAGTCATCTCTTCGGCGTATATTCCATTCTCCTTCCATTTTAAGATTATCTTCGTGTTTTATAACCTCGTTTCTTTCGTTAATAATCGAATTAGAATAATCGTCCCTACGTCTAATGTCCCATTCTCCTTCCATTTTCAAATTATCTTCGTGCTTAACAATCTCGACTCTTTCTCCTTTAACAATTTTGTAATCGTCCTTTCTTCTAATTGTCATGTTACCTTCTGGTTTTAAGTTGTCATCATGTCGTATTGGCTTTCTAATTTCCGCTGGACCAACTTCTATAATTTCTGGTCGTTCAAAATCGCCCTCAGGTTTCAAATTATCCTCAGGCTTTTTGGCAGTTGGTCTTTCTCCAGGTTTATATTTTGTTTTTTCAGGACGGTCAAAATCACCTTCTGGTCGCAGGTTATCTTCATGCTTAATGGGAGATCTACGCTCACCAGGTCCTACTTTTGTCGGTGAAGGTCTTTCAAATTCTCCTTCAGGACGTAAGTTATCTTCTGGACGCTTCTGTCTGGGTCT
>CAJUYH010007143.1:0-18241 GCA_910591685.1 Galerucella tenella
TTTCATATTTACATGCAGCACTGGCATGTAATCGAGTAACGTAATGATAATGATTGATCTTTTAGGTCAGCAATCTTTTTACACGGGCATCAAGTTGAGTATGTGGTGTCCAAATATGGAGGTGGGTATGTTGTGTCTTACCTAATGATAGGTAGTTGTATGGTTGTGAGTCGAGCACGTCGCTTTGTAACATAATATAGAAGGAAGTAGATATTTTAACCATTGATGGTACATACGGGGGAGTGGAGATCCTATATGTTTTCGTATAAATATACAGATAATCCCAAGAATTTATATAGCAAACTTGGGAGTGGAAAAAAAATTATACTTAATAATAAAATTCAAGCCTCATTTATTTTTTATTTATCCATTTATATTTTTAGTTTAACGTGCCTCCACAGCGCTGGTCATTTGGTCAAGTTTTGAAATTAAATATCAAATAACAGGCAAAACTGAACTATTCTATGAGATAGACTCTCCTATTCAACTCAAAATTTAATTGTATTTATATATGGCAATTTGTTTTTTTATAAAACACAAACAAAAGGTCCAACTCATATTAGTTTATTTAAATGTCCTCCAGCACAATAGGGCCGACCTTCCAAAGTCGTGTTCTGGAATGGTCAATTATTGTTAATTCAGTAATCAAATAATGATAATAGGTGTGTAAGAAATGGTCAAAGGCTTGCGCACTAGATGAAGAAACAATTCGACAGTTGGTGATTTGAAAATACTTTGTTCGAAGAAAGAAATTTGGATCAGTTGCCAACTATCAGAATAGTTCGCCTACCGAAAGGACACCATGCGCATTGTGAAATTGTTGAAAGTGACAAGTGAAGTGACAGATGTTTGGTTAGGTATTTGGATTTGAGTTTTTTTTTTCATTGTGGAGGTGACAGAATAGCAAACCACTTCTAAAATAGAAGGATGGGAATAATGTTTACTATAATATGACAGTTACTAGCCGAGTACGATTTTGTCATATGCTGTTTCAAGAGTAACCAACAACTTCTTTAGAAATGGAGAAAATATGGAGTCAGAACATTTCATACAAATTGGGAGAAAACGAGGAAACACTTATCCAAATTCTGTAAAGAATGTTCATAAGTACTATTGATATTCATATAAATAAATTAGAAATACGTTTTTATGGCATAAATTATTACTTCAAGAAAACATTGTTGTATTCTGTGTAAAAATTTTTTTATTTAAAATTGCAAAGCGCTTTCGGCTAATAAGCCATCTCCAGTGCCATACCTGCAAGTGAGCCGTAATAGTAGGAAAATTTAAAAAAAAGAAATTAGTGAAGAATTACTTACTCGTCAGATATGATACAAGAAACCTAATCAAATGTCTACAACACATTAAAGTCACAATGATATGATAAAATTACATTAAATTTAAAATTATCCCCTGATTGGGGTTAAACTGTCTTCATATTTTGAACATTTTTAATTCTAATTATAATCTTCAGCTACTACACGAACACGTGTTAGTAGACCGGAAAACGAAGTGACACTACTTCAATTTAAAACTAACAAATCTTATGTTCCTTTGCATTGGACGTTTAAAAGATTAAATAGTATATCCATAAAAGTTCTCTCTATGATGATTTTCATATTTATCCACAACATTATCAGATTGATATCATACAGTTTAGTTAATGATTATCAATTTTAAATTTTTCCATATTTTCAAATTACAAAATTCATGATTAGTTATTTGGTTTTTTTGGATATTTCTGGACTCTTGTTGGGTTGTTTGTTTGAATTAGATTTGGTAATAGGTTCTCATTAGACCCTTAATCTTTTTCTGGCTTGTAGATGCCTTTCTAGTCATGTGTACTCAGCTATAAAAATATTCAAGATAAATTATTACTACCCAAAGGAGTTAAGTTGACTCACAACCCGCTATCGGGAAAATTATTCATTCAATTTCTTTTTTTAGTTTAACGGCTGTCATGCTGTCTACTGTCGAAACAAAACGAAATGTGCTATATGACAGCCTATTGGATTAGGTGTAGCTTGCGGAAGAACCAGCATCTCAGCAAAAAATAAATAAAAAATCATATTCCAGTTTAATCCGCTAGAAAAACCTGTATTTTCTTCATTTAAATTAACTACTTCATTTGACTTGCCTATTGTATGGTATATGTAGGAATCGACTCTTGGAAACACACTCAATGTACTTATCACATTATTCTAAATACAATCAGGAACAGCAGGAACATATTTATTTGAAGTGTAAATTCACATCGTCTAGAAATAAATGTCATCTCCTTTGATGCAACCAAACAACTTCCGTGAAAACCGTAGTTACTTCAATACTAAATATTCTTCATTGGTATGTAACAACTATAAATACCAAACGATAAGTACCTACCGATACGGTCATACAACTATGAGAATTCAACGGTGTTTTATTTGATTGAAAATAAGAAAAAAAAAAAACTTCAATAATACGTTTTCGTAAGTAACTGTTTCCTTTTGATGTTCGCTACTACTTCACTTGACAGCTTTGCATGTGTTCTGCATACGAATATCAAATTCGGTACTCACTAAGGTACTGCATAACTCTTTCTTGCAAAACCCTGTCATTTACATAGTTAAAGGTAGACACGCGTTACGAAATTGATAAACTGACAATATTACATTCAGGTAAATATATACTCGATCACGGTTAAGAATAAATTTGGCTATACAGTACGAGTCATCATAAATCTTTGTTACTTTGTTACTTTGTTACAGCTTGTAAATAATCCCTAGTGAAGTTTCGTTAAAAACTGCGAAATAGTGATAATTAAAAATTGATTTCAAGAAATTGGAACAACACAATAGATTGTTAACAGCACATTGAGCACTGCATAGCGAGTGAAGAAAAGTGGTACAGCTTTAATTGTATACCTGCCGTAATAGATATTATGCGAACTTAAAATTGGCGACTCTTTGTTCGCTGTAATTCGATACGTTACCGCCATGGTCTGCAATATAACTTAAAGGGGATATACGATTAGATAGCTGCATTAAAAATATTACGTCCACTATACCAGAGGAATCGAATGAGGTCCAGATTGTCAACTGAAAGACTACCATAGAGGATCTAAAAAGAAGGGGTTTGAAATACTGAACATACCATGAACAAGGCTCGCTTCTCTACTACATCGTGAAGTTAGATGTACATAAAAATTAATCCTATCCAATTTGTTAAATGAGCACTTTCCTTGTATCTGGTTCTGGTCTAACATCGATGCTGAACCTCTTCTCTGCACGCTCTCTAATCCTTCACCAGTCTAGAAGTTACCTTGCGGCTGTTTAAATCCACAAGTGTTGCCTGGCTATCAGTGAATATGTTTATCTTTATCTACCAGTCCTGTATATGTTAATTGTGACAAATTGTAGGATAGCATAAATCTCCGCCTTGAATACAGATATATATGTTTGTATTTACAGGATAGTCTCTTGCTGCTTTGTTTGACAATGTAGCAGCAACAATATAGATAAAAGTGGCTTTTTAAATTGGAACTGGAGAATCCTGTCGAACCAATGAATTGAAGAAGGTGTTGATATTGACGTTTTGGAGGACAAGCTGATTGTTGAGTTAACTGTATAAACCCTCACTTCGTGGAATCTACTCATCATATGGTTTTAAATGAAACTAACTGTTTCTAAATGACTCCACAATATATAATTATTGACAATTGTCAATAATTCAATTGCAATTTACACATTTTTACAAATATATTGTGGAGTCATTTAGAAACAGTTAGTTTCATTTAAAACCATAAGCTGATTGTTACTATTCCAGACTCAAAAACCCACAAGAAACGGATTTTTGTTGTGGTCTCTGACGGCGAAGTCAATCCTGTGCTTTTATCTAAAAAGTACGCAATATTAAGGCCAGCTCATGCTGCTCAGCGTAGATTGTTTGTATCATATAGTAAAGGGAAATGTAGGTACGGTACAGTGCTGCGGTATTTATTAGTTCTTTAAAATACCCCAAAGATAGCTGAGTATCACTCACTTGAAAATCCTTATACGTATATTGGTCAATGCGTTAGAAGATCTTCGGCAGATTTTTTCGTTAATGCTTGAGGATGGGAATCGGCGAAGGTTGTTAGAGGGATTTGGAAGAAAGTTTGACCATGAAAATATCCATTACTTGCAAAATTCAAATCGGCAATGTTTCCGGCAGACGCCAAGGCACTGTAGAACCGCACAAAATCGAAAGGAGTGTTTGCTAGGTCATTAATCAGGCTTCAGAGGACATACCTATGATCGTGGACGCTGAAGGCAAAGGTGTATCCATTTAAGTGGAAAACTGTCAAAATATTGTTTCAAATGTTTATGAAAAATGGTTCGAATATTATTTTTTATCGAGCCTATTATGCTTTCACAACTGAAGAATTAAATCATGGCAACTAAGGTTTTATGTAGGTGTAGGCAGGTATAGGTACGTTTGTGATGTTGATTGATTGATTCCACACCACCGGTCAGAGGCTTAGAGTACTCGGCACCTCAGCCTTCAGGCTGTTTGTGCTCTCAGTTGTGCCGTTTATTTGAAGAGACCAGTAGCCCTTATGAGGCTTTTCACCAGGTCCTACTTGGTTGCTCTAGTCCTTGGAGTCTATATCTCCAATGGGATAATGTGAGAGGAGGATTGTATGCATGTGCTTCCTCAGGGTACAGTGACTGGTGAGTTGACCTGTCACTGTCCTTATCTGGCCCTCGCTGAGGTTTAGTTATTCATTAGTTAGCTTCTCCGAGGTTTTTTTACCAGGAGTTTGCTGTGTTCCAGTTTTTGCACGTGTCTCCAGTACGACTGATATTTAGTTAGAATCCATCGAGATAAACAACCACGTGCAGCAGTTTTTGTTATTCCAAATACTGGTTCAGGGCCAGTGAAAGCAGTTTCAGACTCTAACTTTGCTAGGATACCTGCCTCTTCATTTCCTGCAACACCCTTGTGCCCCGGGAGCCACTTAAGTGTTTTTGATGTAAATAATTATTAATAAAGATTTTTTCCTTACATAAAAATGTCCTAATTTCCAATGATACCATAAAATATATAATAACCGAGATCAAGCACGTATAGAAATACCCACGTCTATCTAAAAACTGTATGTGCCAATTATTTGCAAACAATTTCTTCTTTCGAAATCTAGCGATAACATAAATCTTATCATGACAAGTAATTAGTAACTTTCTCACCCTAAAACAAAATTGGTCGCGTGGGAAGTCACCAAAATTAGTAAGTGAGTCAATCAGTCAGTCAGTCGGTAGGTACCTCCCCATTTTTTTCTATAACTGTTTTAAATTCGTCATAATTACATATTCAAGACCTGGATATGTCAAAATATAATAAATTAGTCACAAAAACAGTTATCGTCAAATTAAATTATATAGTTGGCATATCTTCAAATTGCCGCTACATTATATTATTGTTATTTTCGTTTCCAGCGAAAGGCAAAGTCGTACGTATTTTTTTGGGAGTTAATAATTGATGTAACTGTACAAAACTATGATCATTATCTGAACAATCTTTTTTATTAATAATTGTTGGTGTGTGAGTGTGTGCGATGGTGACGAATTAATGTTTTTTTTTTGTAAACAATTCGCAATATCAAAGTCGATGACTTTTGTTTGTGTTTTCATTTTAAAATCCCGTATTTTTATTTAATTTGTTTTACTAGGTTTTAAATGACGTTGTAGCGAAAACTGTGACAAAAGAAGAATTAGCTTAATCAGTTTAATTGATTATCTTTTTCTGTTACACAAGGAGATTCGCTTCAGAGGTTGTCAGTTCATTTGACTGACTGAAGACGCACATACTCTTCGAAGCCCTTTTTCGCAAAATTTTATTGTGGAATTATCTATCCTTTTGAACCTCCGCACACATATCTTCGAAGAAGTGGTCGACACGTTTGTAAAGATGCCGCAATCTCCTCATTCGTATACTCCATTCCAAGATATTTCCTTTTGACTCATGCCAACATGATTGATTTAAGACCAGCACATCCCAACAGCCTAGAGTATCGTACTCGTTTTTTTCCAAAAATCAAGAGGGTACCGATATTTTTTCCGCATCTTCAAATAAAAAGTTCTCGTTCTTTTTTTGTTTTTTTTTAATTTCTTGGGAAATTAAACCACAATATTTTTGAATTCTTTATTTCAACGTTTCGGTAGCGTTCCAGCTAACGTTGTCAAGAAAAAATGAGTAGAAATTAATTTTTATCCCTAACTGACACAACAGAAAAAATTTGACAACTAGACAATCAAAAATTATTTTGAAGTTTAAGACTGCAAAATTTCGTTATCAAATTTTTATTAAGGTCCATTCATAGTAGATCATATCTGTGGCAAAATGTGAAATGAAACACTTCATTTTATGACATTCCAACGATATGATAGTCTACTAGAAATGGAAATCCAGTGAAGTGCACGTTCCCGGAACGGTTTTTATTGGGATAGCGCGTTTCTTTCGCTTATATTGGAAATGTTGTTAATAAAACGCGTTTCTTAATAGTTTTTTTGTGTATGAATATTTAAATTTTTTGAAATATGTATACTCAGTTTTGTGATTTTGTGTATTGAAATGTGTATCGATTAACAACTATTCAAATTATAAATCATAAGAAAACCTGGATAAAAACTTATGATGCTATCCTGATAACGCAGGTAATTGATTATTGGAAATTTCTCTTTCTAACATTGGTAACCAAATTTGACTACAATCGGCTGATATACTAGCTACACATTTATCTGCATTTAGTTGTATTAAAGCACTTTCTTTGATTTTCCGTCTTTTATTATTGGGTTCTTTTAATATTATTTTTGATGAATCCCATTGAATTTGATGACCCTCTTCCCAAGCATGTTTGCAAATAGCTGACTTAAAGAATTCCCTATCTTTGATATATTTTTTGTGTTCGTTTATTCGTACTTTCAATGGTCTAGATGTTTCACCTAAATAAAATTTGTCGCATTCACATGATATTTGATATATGCAGTTTTTTGAAGATTGTTCTTCATTCTTTGGTTTCGTTTTGGTTAGTATTGATCTCAATGTATTATTCGATTTAAAACTAGTTCTAATATTGAATTGGTTACCAATTTTTTAATTCTTTCTGACAAACCCTTAACATACGGTATTGTTAAGTTCCTAAAAATTATGTTAGCTGAATTATTAATATTATTGTTATGGGGTATTAACAATGAGCCCCTCTCTATATGCTTAATCTCCTTATTTACAAATTCTGCAGGGTAATTATTGTTATTTAAAACATCTTTTAAAAAAGTTTTCTCCTTTGTAAATTGATCATCACTAGAACAAATGATTCTGGCCCTATCGTATAAAGATTTTACTATCACTTTTTTAACGCTTATAGAATGATTAGAGTCAAAATTCAAATATCTATTAGTGTGTGTTGGTTTGCGGTATACACTCGTTTCATACCCTGTAGATGTTTTATTAATAAGAACATCTAAAAATGGCAAAAAATTGTTATTTTCAATTTCAAATTTTATAGATTCCTCTCCTTCATTTATATTTTTTAAAAAATCATTAAGAGATATTAAATCATGAGGCCATATTGCGAAGATGTCCTCTACATATCTCCACCAGACAATTGGTTTTAATTTTTGATTATTTACTATTTCGGCTTCAAAATGTTCCATGTAAATATTCGACAAAATTGGTGAGAGACAAGAGCCCATGGCAAGACCGAAATTCTGTTCATAAAAATCATTATTGAATTGAAAATATGTTTTTGTTATACATAATTTTAATAATTCTATTATTGCTGTTATGCTCAATTTGGTTCTTTCTGTAAGGGTCTGATCAATTTCTAATTTTGATTGGACAAGTTCTATTGTTTTTTGTACCGGTACATTCGTGAAGAGACTAACTACATTCTGAAAGCTTGGGAAAAACCCCAAGTATCTTTCAAGCGGAAATCCACGCCAAAAAAAAGTGCGCCCAGTTCAATATTGATAAAGGATACATAAGATAAAGGATTATCATAATGTTGGATAGATTAAAGCACTGAGCTCTTGTGTAATCGGTTCCAAATTGGTGTGGGAATTCCTAGAATGAATAATATACCACAAGGAACATACAGAAGATAAAAAGTTCTCGGACAGTTCCAGTGATGTGGATATTGGTTTATTTTTGTGGTCCGGAGAACGAGAAGAAGACAACGTGGAGTTTCAAACTCAACTTTCTCCTGCTGCTGAAAGTGACAAAAATGTTCGGCTGCAGCCATACATTCATTTGCTACATTATACAAATAATGGCCAAATGAAAAAAAAAATCACAATAAATCGTGAAGATGTGTAATCGCTGCATAAAGCGACCTCTAGCTCAGATGTTTTAAAATAACCGATAAGGTATATGAACGGTCTTAAAAAACCACACAACTCTCTTTCATATGAGTCCAGAAGCAGTCGGATAAGTTGAATAGCTCAAACACTGGAAAAAAGATGGTCTTCCTTCTCGTTTATAATGACAGATACAAAGAAATGTCACTATAGAAAATTATCTGGTATTCAGCGGGCTTTTAAATGATGATATAATAGTTATAGCTAATTCTGTGATTTTCCGAGAAAATAATAATTTTAGATTTGAAAAGTAACGCCCCTCAGGGGTGAAGTTTTGAGGTTGAAAATAATTTCCAGCAATTTATATTGCCCACTTTTACTATCAATATATTTCTCCACAACCTGGAACAAAAACTTTCCGGGATACAGGCGGTTACCTTGCTCAATGTGCCACCCTGTACATAAAAGAACTAAAGTATAATCATCTACCTTTAGTAATAATTAAATTACTACACACTTAGCACTCCAGCTTTTTTATAGTTGAACGTAGCCTTTTTTTTACAGCTTCTGATAAGTTTGCCAAACTATATTATAGTACATTCAATAGCCTTCTTGGTGTGCGTTTTTGACGTATATTCAGTTTTTAAGTATGTCGTTTATTTTATTTGCTATTTTAACGAATAGCTAACCTTTAATTTGATAAATAAAATTATCAGGAACGTATTCAGTGAAATTCGAAAAGGCTATGACATTAATAATTACCAGCTTCTTTTTCTAACTGAAAATACTTCCAAACATTCAAAATGCTGATGTTTTTCCGTGTATACAGGCATATCTTTGTATTATTCGAATAAATATAACAATAAGATTATTAATCACTTTTCATAAATAATAATTGACCGTAAAGAACAAAGTACAGACCTGACGGGAATTGTCAGTGGGCCATTAGAAAAAGACGTAAGACACATTGCTGCTACGAAAGGTGCGTCTGCATTCTGTATATATACATACATATAAACGGTTCATCATTGTGATATTTTGATTAGGATTAATCACAGACCTGCCCTTTTTCCATTCCTTCCATTTAATGTGCTAGAAGGACATTAACAATCATTGACGCACACCAAAAATGTTATTATATTAACCCTACGAATCAAGTTTATTGTAGCTAAAACTAAAATATAGTCCTTGTATAACAAAATCTTCTTACTTATGACGTTATATGTGATGAAGCTGTAACGAACAGTATTACAATGATGTATTATAAGCCAAGAAATTATTCAGTTGGCAAATTTTCAACAATTGCATTATCTTTCTATCCGCCTTTATCGAAGCACCGTATATAGTGGATCGCAGTACCGCCGTTGGTACTAATTTTAATCATTCATTATGGGCCATTTAACGTCCGATATAATACCTCTTAACTACCGGTCTTTGATCGACTAAGTACTTTTAATTCTTGTAGTAGGTACTTCTGATGTGAACGCAGTAGCGGTATCGATCTATCCACGCACAGTAGGTTCTGTTTCTTGTTCACGTAGATAGTCTCATGATGAAGAATCGTGTGTGGGATGCGGGTTCAATACAATAAACTTATATACAAGGAATGAATAAAACAATATCCGCAATATATGACCGATTCCGAGCGACTATGATAAAAAGAGAAGATCGGATCATGACTTTTACAAAGAAGACACTTTTAACGTCTTCACCACAAAAATATTTCCCGCAAGTATCAAACTCTCACCACCACGGTTAACAAAAAGTCTATACTGAAACTCAGCAAAAATTAAACCAATGCAAGAGTAATAAGAAACCCATTCTCTAATCTATACCAATACACCCCACTGTACACTCTGCGTCATACAGTGTGGAAACCACTTATGGAATAAAATTCTTCATGTCATTATTTTAGAAAATTATGAAAAATGCCGAGACACATCAACTTTTGAATTGAGTTGTGCGTTATGTAAACAGAAATATAAATGTACAGGGTGTATCACGCAAGTATGCCATAGTCGGTGCTGTTTTTTTTTTAATGAAACACCCTGTATATTTGCATATTTTTGAAATCCTCTTAATGAACCAATTCCAACAAACTAAATAATGTATGGTCAATTATGAATTATACAGGGTGAAATTTTAAAATTAATAATTTATTACACTTGAAATATTGGTAATTTTTATATCAGCTAAATATGGATTTATCAAAAACCTAAGCTAACTAATTATTAGACGTATTTGTATATTAAACAAAACCTGCTACGTCCATGAATTTTATCATAAATACCTTAAAATTGCATAAAAAGGCCAATAATTAGACAAAATCGGTAAATAATGTGGATTGTCTTAAATCGGTAAATAATGTGAATTGTTTTCTATTCTGTCAGTTGTTGATGTGTTGACAGTTTATACTGAAAAAGTGAAATCTTTGTCAAACACTTTTTCCTTGTCGACATAACAATGAAATATTCAACTGAGACTCACCGAATTGAGATTTTAATGATGATCGGGTAAGGGGATAACTGCAGAAGTCAAGTTGAAGTGGCAAACTTATTTAATCACAGGTATCCCGAATTGCCTAACATTTCACAAAGAACTGTCAACATGTCAAACCATTGAAAAGAAAACCACACTTCGTTGAAGATTATGTGAAAGTGGATATTTTGTTAAGTGTCGAAGAGAATCCAACTTCAAGTACACGTCAAATTGCCCGTGAAAATAATGTTAGTCATACAACGGTTCTAAGATGTCTTCATAAAGAAAAACTTCATCCCTACAAATTAACTTTTGTGCAGGAGTTAACAGAAGACGATCCAGATCGTAGAATGATTTCTGCGAAAGATTGATGAAAAAGCTGAACAGAAATGAGATAACTCTTGGTACCATTCATTTTTCTGACGATTCAACATTCACATTGAATGGAGAGGTGAACCGACAGAACTGTAGATATTGGTCAGCAGAGAATCCTGATTGGATGCGTGAGACACATACTCAGTACCCTCAAAAGGTGAACGTTTGGGCCCGTATCATAGGCGACCATATTATTGGTCCCATATTTATAAATAGAAATTTGACAGCTGAAAATATTTAAATATGCTTAGAAACGAAGTTATTCCTGCGTTGGCAAACTTATATCCCAACTCAATAGAAAATGTTTGGTTCCAGCAAGACAGGGCAACACCCCATTATGCTTTAATGGTAAGAGCTTATTTAGATGAAATCTTCCCCAATAAATGGATTGGACGAAGAGGTACTATTCAGACCTTACACCGTTAGATTTTTTTCTGTGGGGTTATCTCAAGAACAAAGTATAATATGCAACACAACCAACTAGCATTGTAGACCTCAAAGACAGGATAACTATAGAAATACGGAATATTTCAACTCAAACTTTAAACAAAGTTGAGGAGACTGTAGGAGACTGTAGGAGACTATAGGAGACTGTGCTATCGCCAACAACTAGGTGGAGAACATTTTAAGCCTTTATTTTAATGTATTAAAATCAAATACATCAGGTATTTTATGTAGGTGTTTAATAACTGTAAAAATAAAAATTTCACCCTGTATAATTCATAATTGACCATACATTATTTAGTTTGTTGAAATTGGTCCATTAAAAGGATTTCAATAATATGCAAATATACAGGGTGTTTCATTAAAAAAAAACAACACCGACCATGGTATACTTGCGTGAATCACCCTGTACATTAACATTTATGTTTACATAACACACAACACAATTTTGAAGCAAATAAAACATCGTTTGTCTCGTACAAACAGCTGTGTATATTGAAAGTTACTTGCGCAATAATAAAAAAGTGATTAAAGTTCTTGGGGGTGAAGTCATACAACCAATGAAGCAATTATTGTTAACCCTTAGATTTCATGCATTGAATTTTGCATTTTCTTTTTTCCACTAATAATTTTTATAACCTAAGTAAGTCAGTAGGCAATATAAACTTAGACCTTTTTCCTTTTCTTACTAATATCATACGATATTTTACATGTAAAATCTCCTAAATAAATTAGTTAATATCAAAGTGAAATATCTGGTGAAAATAAGAGCTACTACACAACAAAAAACTGCAAGACATGATAAAGAAAGACAATAAAAACATTTCTGGAACTAGGCTCACTTTGAAAGCACCTTTCAATAAAATCGACTTTATTATGAAACCGGCCATAAAACTTTAATTAATTATTGTTTTCTAGGTTTTCTACTAAAATAACTCACTTTGCCGATAAATTCCAAAATAAATTATTCATTATTTTCAATAATGAAATACGTACGTCATTATAAACATAATAAAGCTACTTTAATGTAATTTGTCGACCTCTTCTGCTCATTTTATTCAAATTCCACGCATTCTAAGTATAATTTTGTTGTGTTTAATTAATCACTTTCCTTTATTGCGTTTTCTTATTGCCGTAATCAATACCGTGCTTTTTTTCCCAAGAGCATTGGCATGTTGAAAATTTTGAAATATGCAAAAGACATGCCTATATTGAATGAAGGATTTTAAAAAGGAAATGTCACGGATTGTAGATAATCTCGATATGGTAAAGTATTTATGGAGAAAAGTGTCTATTGAGATATCTACCCAAAGAAAAATCAATTAATAACTCAAGTTACAAGGATAATCAGTCACAACCTATTGTTTCTTTATACTGTATTAGCGTGTGTGGATTTTTTCACGTCAAAATATGTATTTCCCTATGATATCGCAGGAATTGTCGAATGTGACGTCAATAACGAGAAAAATTAAGAGGGTAATTGTTTTCTCAATACCCTAAATAAATCACTCTTTAGTTAGGTCGCGATAGCTGCACAAAAATGACATTTTTCTCCTCCCTACATTGTTAACAACGAATTATGGAACTGTTTCGAAGGATATAAGTAAAAATATTGCTTTTGACGGCGGGTTGTGAATCAACTTACCACTCTTGGGTGGTAGAAATTTATGCTATATAAAACCACAGTACAAGAAGTTATCCAGGAGAGAATCATTAACATCATAAAACTATAGAAACCCATCCAAATCCACTACTAGAGGAGTTGTTAAGACCTAGAAACACAAAAAGACTGAAGAAAATGGCCAACAGACCTAGTATGAGGTTTTAGAGGCTACATCACTGGATGCAAGACCTTATAGATGCTAGTTTGCCTAGCACTGGGTATTATTATTATGGTATTATTATTACAATTATAAACATTATTTACAATAATTGGAGAATGTATTCTTGTTTTTGCAATTCGTATGATTCCATGACTAACCAAGTTTTACGTTACTCTTGAAGTACTGCAGGAGACTTCTGGCTTCGCTATATTGTATACATTTTTATTTGCAATTTTCTCTTCATTCTTGACGCTCTCCGCTACATAACTCTCCGCAATAGTTACAGATATCCATCCGCCATTTCTCTTGATAGCTAAGACATCATCTTCAGTATTATTTGCTAATAAAGTGGCTGACGTTTTTCTAATGGCGAGTTGCATCAAACACCTAAACTCGGTTATGATGACTGATGTTTGGACTGATGTAATTGTTGATAATAGATACATCAATCAGCCACAGTCTAAACGTCAGTTATCATTAAACCGAGTTTAAGTGTTTGATATAACTCGCCCTAAGGGAGTGACCAGTATATACTCCTTAAAGTTCAGAAATTTGGCAATTTTACTTGGAATTGGAGAAATGGAGTTTTTCCCGACAGGCTGACTTAAGCACTTTCCATTTTGATATCGCATGGAAGTCGTTAATTTCAATTTAAGAGATTGTTGTTAATATACTTCCAATTGTTCACTCGAAAAGTGTAAGAATATTTAGTTATGTCTGTTTCAAAATGATTGTTGACTGTGCAGTGTTTAAAGCAGCAAAAAAGGAGTTTTTCTAGACGCAGAAAGCCACGTGGCACTTTCACTATGTTCATACTGTACAACACTAGACACAACCAAAATACTGTGTCTTTTGGCATTATCTACATAAAACCAAGAATTAAATTCATCGAAATTCTTCATTATTAAATAATTCAATGAATTGTTATTTAATATTTCAATGCAATTATGTTTATTTTAAAAACAATGCAGTTAGTCATTGTTTTATAGTTGTAGAATAGTAAATAGACTCGCAAGGTCATGAGCATGGAAAGAGATCACGTAAAAATGATATTTGACCTAGCGAAGTATGTATATTTGCTGATGGAGTATATGAGTGGGCAGTCAGATGTATAATAGATATATTCACATATATTCAGATATATTCATATGTATCCCTAATGTAATTAGTTAAGTTATCCAATAAAACATCATCCCAGTGAATCATGTGGTTTTCAATCGCTCCTATAGGACCTGGACTTCCACTAACTCATTAAGATCTGTCATATAATACAATACAATAATATAATAAAATGTAGATGCTTTATTCTTTTATTAATATCACAGATAAAATTTACCACACTTATTAAGGTATCATTCAAATATAAACACGTGCCCAAAATATGAAGCAGAAGTGATAATGGCACATATGACACCACAAACTAAGATATCATCCTACATCAATTATGAAAATTTCAAAGCAGCATTTTAAAATTGGTGCTTTCAATTTTTCTCAAATAGACTATAATACCCAACCCAACCACCTTCGAAAGAAGAATTGAGAATTATTCAAATCCAAATTAATTAATTATTTTTACATTTCGTTGTTTCAATTCACTGACATAAAAATTTCGAAACATAATTTTCGCATTAACACCCGTGAACTCCCACTTATAAGCCTAGCCTTATAAACTTGATATTTCACTCATTTTATAATTAAACCGCAACGCATTATACATTTTCGGAGATCAAAAGAGCTCAGCCTATAGACCGGTGACACATGTCATGAGAGGTACGTCGTCAAAAATTGTTTTTTTGATTTTTGAACGCCCCTTTTTACATGCAAACTGACGTTCAATCAATTCCAGATTTCGGTGTTCTGTAATAGACATTTAGTTGGGTTTGTGTCGCGTCGTGGGTAAATGAATATTTTTCAAAGATTGGAAATAATGCATAATAATCAAAATGCTATGCCTTCACCTTCACGCACTTATTTTTATTGTTATTTGAGCTTTTGTAATCAGACGCTAGGAAGAGTAGCAAAATTTGAATATTTGGGATGTATAGTAACAGAAGATGGAAAAATAGATGTAGAAATAACAAACAGAGCAAATAAATCAACAAAAATATACTATTCTCCAAATAAAACTATTCTTGGACATAAAGTTATAGACTTAGAAGTGAAAATGGAAATTCATAATAAGATAACAGTTCCTACAATACTATAGGTATGCAATTTAAAATTGGACTGCGAAAAAGGGACTATAAATAGATATTTACGTAAATAGTTATGAAAAGAGCGATATTGTTCAACAAGCGTTATATTTGCCAAAACGAGCGCTAGCGAGTTCTGCAAATTACGCGTGTTGAACAATGTCGCTCTCTTCATAACGTGTTTACGTACAACGTTTTATCTAATTCCGCGCTTTCATAATATTCAATAAAATCTTCAATTACAATGATAATATTGAAGTGGAATCAAATGGTGTTAGAAGTATTGTTACTATGATGTATTCACCCAGAAAATTGACTTACTTTAAATAACTGTGTCCTGAATAATGTCAATGTTTATAAATCTCAAAATACTATTGAATTAAAGTAATGGGTTAATTGTACAGTTTAAATAATGAAATAATTGTCAGTTTTGACAGTACCTACCTAATTAATAAATTATTCTTTGAAACTCATGTGGTATCTCTATGTTGAAACATAAACAGTTACGTAAAGTTTTTACATAACTACTTTTCATAACTGATATATGAAGGTTATGAAAAATGTGACATTACCTAACGTCAAGGAGTGACGTAAGGTGTCACATTTGATAGCGGAATTAGATAAAAGGATTATACGCCATAGAAATGAAACATCTAAGAAGAATTGCAGGGAAAACTGAATGGAATAGGATTAGAAATTACGTCATTAGAGAGAAAACTACATGGGAACTGATAACTGGTAAAATGAACAAGAGACAACTTAGCTGGTATGGTCATATGGTAAGAATGGAATCAAATAGGTTAACTAGGAAAATAATGGAGATTGGAAAACCGATAAAAAACAAAGGGGAGGGCCTAGAAGGAAATGGTAAAACCAAATACAAGAGAAATGTTTAGAAAGAGAAAAGACCATAGCAGAAATGAAAAACTTTGCAAGAGGCAGAAAGACATGGAAGGAATGGGTACAGGACATGGAATCGACATCCGCCGCCTGAAAGGGCAGAAGGAACAAGAAAATAAGTAGAAGAACAGTTAGTTTCTGTTTAGTATTTTCTCATTAGTGTCTTTGAAATTTCATAAACATTTTTGCTTATTTTCCAATCCAAAATGAATGTATTTTGTCAAATATTTACGGAAATATTGTAACTACTATTTTAAAAACACGTTCCCTGAATACTGACTCTTACAGAGTGCGAAAATGTTTAATAGGTCATACGATTTACATAAGTGCGACAAGGATAATATGAAAAGCACTACTTGAAAGAGACAGACAAGAGTTGTTCTATGTGTGAAACTCACAATTAGATCAGTTTCCCTACCAGAACAGGTGGGCGTGTGTTTTCATTGCCCTTTTCACTTCTAACCGTTGTGTTTTGGAAGAGGTGACCGAGGAGGTGACTGATCTAATAATTTCACACAGAATAATTCTTCTCTCTCTTTCAAGTAGTGCTGTTCATATGATCCTTTTCGTACTTGTATGAATCGTATGACCTATCAAACTTCTTCGCAATTTGTATAATGTCAATTATAATGTCAATTATACAAAAAGTATACAAAAACGTTCAAAAATGCTTTTTTGATTATAAATTTTTGCCACCTATAATTGCACAAGTGGTTTGTATTTTATCGGGTAAATTTGGGTTGTTTAATGAGAAACTGTTTCCTAGCAATTTGACGAGAATAGCTGGCAACTATTAAAAACACGACACCGAAGGTGGAGTTTTTTTAGGTTGACAGTTAGTCGAGTCAAATTGCTAAAGGAAACAGTTTAGAATTTGAACAACACAAATTTACCCAATATCAATACAAACCTCGAGTGTAATTCGGCAGGACAATTTAATGAATGAGAAATTTGGAAACATATCAATGTAAACTTTATTTATGAAACATTAAAAATAAACATATATTTTAATGTACAATTATTAAAAACGCAGTTATTGAAATTCATACTAGGAACAGTGATATTGATGAACAAATGAATAAGTGAAAAAAACACTAGTGTATTTGTCGCTGTGAAAGTTAAAGCTAACTTTTGCCGCTGTCAAAGTGACAATTGCACTGTGGCATATGCGATTTTTTATACATGAATTGAATTGTCACAAAAGAAAGCAATTAACTATAACCTCAAAAATCGATGACACTACTAGCAGATATAAATCAGGCGGCAATATGACAGTATAATTATGAACATATATTTCAAGACAAAATTTGACATTGGGGTATTTTAAACCCCAAAAAGCTATTATATTGCATTCACATTATTTTGTCACAAAAGTTTTTTCATTCCCTGAGTTATCTTTAGGAGCGATTTTCCAACAAACTTGAGTATATACACTTCCCGGAAGAAATATAGCTATAGAGTTATGACCTTGGTAACATTATTTGTTACTTTAGATTGAGGCCGACTCTGTGAAAATACAAAATACCCTTTTGTCTTATAATCATTACAGAGGTCAATAAAATGTTTCAGTACAGATACATTCCTTCGCAACTGCTCAAGACAAAGTTGTACTTGTTTAAAAGGCATTTTTATTAAATGGTTAACATTCCTGGAGAATTTCTTCGAGAAAGCTACATGTGGAAAAAGTTGATTGCATTAGTAGAAGTAATTGCTC
>CAJUYH010007143.1:18341-30957 GCA_910591685.1 Galerucella tenella
AAGCTACATGTGGAAAAAGTTGATTGCATTAGTAGAAGTAATTGCTCTAGCACCGAGTAATGCACCGACAGATGGCTGGAATATTATTCTCTTTTTTTTCAGGAGCTAACTCGACGCCTAAAACGACCGTACATGTTTAAAAGTACAAAACGTGTCAAACAGAACAGAATGATATTTTTAGTGATGAAAGAGTCGATTTGTTATGTTTTGGGGAATATACTGATCTTTGAATATCTAAAATATATATTTGTATGGTTGAGAAATTAAGAAATGTTAGTAGAAAAAATAGTGTACCTAACACGTGCGTAAAGTGGCTTTTCCGCTATCGCGTCGTTCGGCCATCGACAAAAGCGTGCGGAAATGTATCACTTTCCGCACTAGATGGAGAATGGTAGTTTTCCTACAACCAATATGCAAAACACGCTTTTCTACACAAATTTTTATACGCAAAACAGGCCTCTTCTTAATTCTTTTGATAACCGTTGAAAAAGTAATGCGAAAAGTACACGATATGGCAAAGCTAACTATGACCTGTCAACTTTTTTTGGCAATTCAACCTGATAGTGAATTTCTTATTGGTGTACAATTATTAAATTTAAACCGAAAGTGAGTAAACTATTCATTTCATTATTCATTTTAATTCATTAATTATAAAAACAATAAGATATTAAGCATTATTTTAAGAATAATTATAAACCAAGATCAAAATAATAATTATACAAAATTGTTCAAATTTTAATATTAATTATTCAACTGATGTTTTTATTTATTTTCATATTCTTTCTGTACAAAGTTTAAATAAAATAACTATATAAATTACTGTATTTCATCATTCAGTATGGATCATTGGATCTACATCAAGTAAAAGCCTCATCTATTCAACTGTATTTCTTTCATTAATAAATGTGTTTGTAGAAAAAATATTGTGTACAACTTGTACGCAAATCACTTTTCCCACTCGCTAGATATGCGGCACTCGCCTTACGGCTACTGTTGTACAACTATTACGCAAAGCGTCACTTTTCCAACGAGCGCAAAAGTTTGTGGCACGCAAATCTAGCGAGTGGGAAAAGTGAATTGCGTACAAGTTGTACACAATATTTTCTCTACAACCACATTTATCGATTAGAGAAATAAAGTAATATATATAGTTATTTTATTTAAACATTGAACAGAAAGAACTTACAATATGAAAATAAATAGAAAGATCAGTTGAATGTATAATTAATTGTAAAATTTGAACAAGTCTATATTATTATTATATTATTATTATTTTGATCTTGGTTCATAATTCCTGAAATAATGCTTAATAGGTTAATGTTTTTATAATTAATACATTAAAATAAATAATGTAATAAATAGTTTACTCCCTTTTGGTTTAAATTTAAAAATTATACTCCAAGAAATTCACTATTAGGTTGAATAGTAAAAAAAAATTGACAGGTCATAGGTAGCGTGTACTTTTCGCATTACTTTTCCAACGGTTACCAAAAGAATTAAGAAAAGGCCTGCTTAGCTTATAAAAATTTGTGTAGAAAAGTGTGTTTTTCATAGTAATTGTAGAAAAACTACTATTTAGGAATTAAAACAAACCTCAACTTGACGAAACTTTCAATGGTAATCCACCTAATACTTGAACTCTTACCAGACATTTTTTGACTATAGTTTGGCGAACCTTTTTAAAGCTACGTGGCATCGCTAAGGGGCCGTAGGTATCAATATGTGTACCTTAAACCCCGTTCTCGCCCGTCGAGGACATTGCAAAAAGTGGCCAATGTTATTTTTCCCCAATATTTTGGCTTCTTCCATAAAATCATTGACATTTTATTTATTTTAAATGGTTTATTATCCCTTGTTTTTTCAAATGGGGTCTGGGGAGGTCCTGAATGCTCCTAGAATTTTTTTTTCAGTATCTTTGTGGCGTTTCAATAAAAAGTTTATTTATTTATTTGCATTTTTCAGTCGTTTTCGGAGGTCTCACAAATCTTGTAAACAAGCGAAAATAAAGAACTAATGTTCAATTATTTTGTTATTAAATGCCCACCATTTGAAAGCTTACTATGTCTAATCTCTGAACCAATATTTTTATTCGGAATACAATGCACTCATTTTCCAGGGACCGGGAAAATTTGAAAGATTTGTGAGAACTCCGGGGGAAAATCTTGGAGAACTTTTTCTCCCTTTGAAGTACCTGTCAAGACCTACAAATCAAGCCAAAAAAAATTATTGGACAAATAGGTATATTGATAGGTTTGCCCATTTTCAGGTCTTCAGTTACTGGACTAACTGATGATCCCTGTGGTTATGTTAACCATCAATTTTGTAATGCCGTATCAGGATTAATATTAGAGAGATTTTAAGCCACTTATTTGATCAACGTTATACGTTATCGGTTATTTTGCTCATGCGCAATAGTAAAAAAATAACCGATCACCTTAATAAGCGATAACGTACTTCGTTATTTACGTCGAAATAAACGATACTTTATTAAGCGGTAAGGTTCTAACATAATTGCCAAGTGTATTATGTTTATTTCGTTGAATAAAAGAAAAAACATGAAAAACTATTAAAAATGTAATAAAACTATGCACAAATGATTTTAAATAATATATTTCAATACTTAATTATATTCTGGCTCTCAAAATGTACTATAAACATTTTTGAATATTTTAACTTGTCAACGCCGATTTTTAACGTCAATTTTGCCTAAGGAATGCTTAAAATTTCGTGAAGAATAGCGCCCCTTATTAAGTTCTTATATTAGACCTTGATCATTTCGACGTCTAATTATATTTTTTATATTATCCATAGTTAATGTCATGGATTATTATAATGTATACAAATCAAATTAAACAAACAGAAAATTTGAGGTTAGTTACACCAAATAAAATAACGTCTAACGTGTAACGTCGTTCACAGGTTATGGCTTCAAAAACTAAAATAATTAAAAATGTCATCGGCTATTCTAGAAATACTGCGCATGCTTAGTTTAACGTTTAGCGTGTAACGTGTGTCAAAATTTATGTGGCTTAAAATCTCTCTAATAACAATAAATTGTCTCGTTTAGTCTCGTCTGTCTAGTTCGTAATTTCAGTATAGATATAAACGGACTGTAGAAATTACGAAATTTGTAAGTTATTGCACAATTCTTTAAAATAAGAGTTCTAGATTTCACTCATCCCTGTATAAATGTCTTAACGCAAAGCAATAGGTTATAAATAATTTCTTAAAAAAAAAAAGACTGAGACGTCGCTCCCACTGGTCAATACCCCGATGGCATCCTTATCGAGCTTCAATTAGAATTAAAAAAAAACGAGAAGAAAAAGAAGTATTCAATGGAAAAATAATAAAAAGAGTATTCGTTTGGTTTTTCACTTGTGTATAGCGGTAAAGTACCATCTTTACCACACGAGTATCGAGAGAAAGAACCAAAGCACAATATAATAAACGAATACGTATGCAACAACCAAAGTTCAAAACCCGTATAAAACGATGGTTGATGGTACCCCGTACCTGGTTGTTGGACGAGGTCCATATAAGGTTCTTCGGGTTCTTATATCCTGCAGAACTTGTGTGTATACATTGTCTGATGTTGCCTAGCGAGTCAGTGTCACAGTGAAATATTTTTTAAAAGGTTCGTCTTTGTAGAGTGTGTCACATTCAAGATGAGAAAAGATATATTGATATTCGGTAACCTGGTAGAGCATCAAAATTGTGAGTTTTTGACAAAAATCGCGAAAGTTGTTAACGAAATTTGTATAAGCATTTAAAAAAGCTTATTAGGTAATCGTAATGGTATCAAAATACGAATTGTAGATAATAAAAATGCGAATACAATCCATTTTCAAACGAAGTGATTGGATAATTATATCGAAAAAAATCTGGGAAAACAAAAAAATACATTTTTGCACTACTAGCTGTGAAGATGACATTTATTGCTTCTTCTAGCCAACTGAGAAGTTGAATTTCTCTATTAGTGGTTAATATTTTTTTTTATTATTAACCTAGGTCAATAATGGACAAATTCAAATATTTTGGGAATTCAGGGATAGTACTTCAACAAAAACTTGTGCAACATAATTTTGTATACCCAGGAGATTGTCTTTAACATATTTGCTGCTTGAAATCACCTATCAAGGTGAAATTATTTGAATAACAATGCCATTACTTTTAAATTCGCGCTCAACCAAAAATGACTGATGGCATAACGAGTACGTTCATAATATATCGAAAACTGACAGTATACTTGTCAGTCAGACGACGGGGTGAACGCTCCTCGCGGTGCGTTTGTAAATTAATTTCAATTTTTTTCTCAAATAGTAGTGGAGAAAATTGTATAAACACCATGGCGGTGTAGACATTTATAAGCCTCGCACCTTATTCCGCTCGGGCAATAATAATGGTCTTCACCACACCTTGGTGTATAATATACTATTTTTCCGTTTTAAATGTTTATAAAAATTTGCGAGTCGAAAATATACTACGTAATGTCTTTTATATGTCCGGTTTCTTCTATGATTCTTGTCATACAAATTTACCTATCGCTTGGCCTATGGCATTATTCGAATAGGTAATGTTGTCGAACCAACATTTAGAAAAATTCTCCGACTAACTTCATTGGAATTTAGTTAACGCTATGAATTGTGAATTCCATCTCTTTTCTTGTTCATTTCCTTAAATAAACATATTTTTTGTAGTGTATAATGAATTTACTTTGTTATTGTTTATCATTGTTTTTAATATTTCGTTTTTCCTGCTCTGTAATAGGGTTATTCACGTAGAGCAGTGTATCTATTAAGTAAATAAATAAAATAAAACGCAGTTATCAGTCTTTTTATGCCTAATTTGATGTAATTAAGAATGGCTAAAGGATATCTGATGCAATTTTTTGAAGATTGTTCTCCATTTTTTGGTTCAATTTTACTTAATATAGATCTCAACGTTTTGTTAGATTTGAAGTTAGCTCGAATATTGAATTGATTACCATTTTTCTTAATTTTTTCTGATAAACCCTTAAAATTTCAAGCATTGTTAAGTTTTTAAAAATTGTATTGGCAAGACCAACATTATCTACATCAAAATCTTTATGAATTGGAATTTTCGTTATACATAATTTTAATAATTCTATTATTGTTGTTGCGCTCAATTCGGAACTTTCTGTAAATGTATAATCAATTTCAGATTCTTATTTGATAAGTTCCATTGTTTCTTGTGCTGAAACATTTGTGAAAAAACTAACTACATCAAAACTGACTAAATTCTTGACACAAGGCAAAAAAAATCTCCAATTATTATGTACGTAGTATGTAACGTAGTATACAACGACAAAAAAATGGACACTCTGTATATTTTATTATAATTCAATCGTATCGCCTTCTTGTTAGAAATACAAATGATCCACCAAAAATGGTTCACTGATTAAAAACAATCGAGAATCTGAAGTTTTTTCTTGAAGAATTCCACATCGTCTGTTTTCGAGTTCAACGATCTCGTGTATTCCTTTTTTTGAACATTTGCTGCATCATTGCAAGTGGCCAAATATTTTTAATTAAATATTCTATATCATTTCATGTTCTACAAAAAGAACACGTTGTGGGTGGTCTGGAAACTATATTGTATATTATCATAATCAAAAAATAAAATACAAAAGATTCTGGTGTAGTTGAACCTAAAACGGATGAAGTACTATTATTTTAAAGCTATAAACATGACAATTATCTTTAATGTTAACAAGATTATGACTAACGATCTTTCGAATTATTTTTGATTTTACGAGGGCTCTCTTTTATATTTTGCGTATATAGCTAGAAAAAAACTTTATATATAACTTTTAAACATTTTTTTTTTCGAAATATTCTTCACGAAAAGAAATCCTTTGGAACCAATTCTGAAAGCAGTTATTCCACTCGATTGCTGGGATATTCAAAACAGTTCTTGAATTCGGGACTGGATCTTAATTCTACTTTTTGGAAAAGTTTCAAAGACTTAGGTCGGATGTGTATCGATGTTCCAAAAACAATTAAGCTTGTAGACTATGAGCCCATGGGGAAAAAAGTGTCGCGATTTGAAAAAGCAGCAAACCGATTCAGAACGATAGTTTATCATGCCACCATCGGTTCCCGCACTATGGCGTTCATTTTCTCTTGTGCAGAAAAACGCAGTAGTGCAGTAGGTTCCTTTTAGGATGAAATAATAATAAAAAATAATGTACAAAAGTAATGGTGTGGGAAGCACAAAAATTTATCTTTCAGCAATTTTCCTAGATTTTCCGAACGATTATCTTTGAACGTCATAGAGTCTGGACCGATCTCCTGTGTTTCTACTATCAAATGTAACAAACGGCGTACAGTTTCACATCACGGTTTCAGGGGGTGAAAAATAAAATGTTCAGTTTTCCACTGCGCTGTTCTGCACAAGAGAAAATGAACGCCATAGTGCGGGAACCGATGGTGGCATGATAAACTATCGTTCTGAATGGGTTTGCTGCTGTTTCAATTCGCGACACTTTTTTCCCCATGGGCTCATAGTCTATTGGTAAGGTAACCTTTTTGCATGTCTTTGTCTTGGAGAATATTTCCAATAGGCTGCATCTTAATTCTTTTCCCAATTCTCGTGATTCTTTCACATCGCGGATTTATGGGAAGTAGAGCTACATAGTACTTAATGTGCTAAAGAAACAGCATCTTCATTGCGTGTATGTGGTCTTTTATCCAGACTCAATGTAGACTCTTTTGTCTTTCCAGCTTTTATAGAGCTCCCAGGTAACCTCAGTTTAAGCTTAACTTGCATGGGGTTCTTGCTCATGGCTCTTCTATAAATACTATATTACTTCTTCGGGTTTGAGCCGCTTATATAAGTTTTATCTACCATACTAATTGGAAATCCTATTGAGGTTCAGAATAGTTGAAAGTCTTCTTTCTCAGTGACTGGCTTCATCATTTTCCGATTGAGTAATGAAGAGATTGCTGATGACAAAAATAACTGAATAATTGTTGATACAGTAAAACCTCCATTTTTGGGCAACTAAACATAGTGGACACCTCTACGTACCGGACAAAAACACATGTCCGGAATGCTGCTATAGTACATTCAATAGCCTTCTTGGTGTGCGTCATCGTTTGTGACGTATATCCGGGTTTTTGGTATGTCGTTCATTTCATTTGCTATTTTGACATATAGCTAACCTTAAATTTTATAAATAAAATAATTAGGATCATATTCAGCCAAATTCGAACAGGCTATGGAATTAATAATTATCAGCTTTTTTCTAACTCAAAATACTCAAGAACTTTCAAACTGCTGATGTTTTTCCGTGTATCTAGGCATATTCTTGTATTATTTAAATAGATATAACAATGAGATTAATATTCACTTTTCATAAATAATAATTGAGCGTAAACAACAAAATACAGACCTGACGAGAACTGTCAGTGGGACATTAGAAAAAGACGTAAGACACATTGCCGCTACGAAAGGTACGTCTGAATCCTACTTTGAATTATGAATCTTCTTTCGATTGATAGGTCGCGCTTGCGCGTAATCTAAACATCAACTAAACAAATTTTTCAAGTCAAAAACAAACGATTCATTATTGTGATATTTTGATCTGGATTAATTAGAGACCTGCCTTTTTTTCCATTTCTTTCAACGTAATGTGTTAGAGGGACATTAACAATCGATGACGCACGCCAAAAAGGTTATTATAATAATATAAAACACTTGTCAATCTCACTCAATCACTGTCACTTCTTACATTTCTCTCGACCCAACCTTCAATTTTGACAAACATGCCAATTGATTAAAAAAAATGTCATTCATAACATTTTGATTTTTACAATAAATGCGGTGATAATTTTATTGATTAAAATTTCGTCTCAACATTCCCTAAAGTTCTTCAAAACTATATATTTTTTTTATTTTTCTATTTTTTTTTAATCAAACAAAATATTTTTGGAGAAGTTTACCCCAATTTATAAAGTTCCTAAAACTATTAATTATTAACATCTAATTATCTAATTACCTATATTTTTTTTATTCTGGGTTCTAAATATTGATCCTGAGAGAATATTGAGAGTGCGTAGTTACTCATGTTGCTACTTTTTCTTAAATTAAATTTCCCAAAATATAATTTTTCTCAAACATAACCTTGTTTTGTTTCCCCCCAATACTGTTTTAAGAATAATCTTTCAAAATCGTTAAAACCATTAATAATAATTGTATCATCACATGTTAACCAGAGCAATGGTTAATTATTCAAATGAGACCTAATTGTTTCCTTCAAATCTTCAACATTAAACATATCTCTTAATTTGATCTAAAGACATCTGATAGAAGCCTTTGAATGCATTTTACGTATGTCTCCATAAAATTTCAAACTATTTTCTCCTTTATTGCAAATGTAATTGATTCCTTGTATATTGTTATTGTTTTGTTGAGCTTTATTCTTCATGTTTTGAATTTCACTTTCCAATTCCATCATTTTCTTTTTAAAGTCTTCTTTTATTTCCGTTTCTAAAGTTTCAAAGTCCCGTGTGTTCTTATTTTCTTAAATTTGTTGTAATTTTACATCCATTTCCCTTATTAATTCTCTCTGTGTTTTCAGATTCATTTTTTCTGCTATCGATATATTCAATTGTATACCTTGTCCTACATCTTGTATCCTTTTATTAGTTTTCATAATGTTTCTATCTACCTTTTCTATATGTTCTTTTCCTTCTCCACGCATCTTGTTCACCATATCTTTTATTTCCTGTTTTCTATCTGTAATTTCCTGAATTAAGCTTGATTGTAATTTATTCATTTTTTCTTCTTGTTCTTTCTTATACTTTTCAAATTGTCTTCTCATTTCTGTTAAGTGCTCTTCGAATTTCTCTTCTTGTCTATCCAATTTTTCCACCTTTGCACTTTTTATCTCTTCCTTCGTGCTCTTCACATCTTCTCTTGTGCTCTTCATGTCAGACATAATTGTTCTCATCATTTCCATTAATTCTTCAGTTCCTTTCGTTTTTTCCTCGGTGTAATAGCGTACTTCTTTTATGATACTATCTCCTCATTCTTGTTTTTTTGTTTTTTCATCTTTCATGGCTGTAGTTAATATTTCTTCTAAAATTTGTTTACTCCCTTTTATGTCTAAGTTACTTAATTTTGAGTCAAGTGTTCCACGTTGAGCGCCAATTGTGGTGATAATTGTATTTATTGATTATCTTATTATTATTACAATATGTTTATTATTTTAGGGTTCGTTATCCGAAGACAAAACACTTGTCAATCTCACTCAATCACTGTCACTTCTTACATTTCTCTCGACCCAACCTTCAATTTTGACAAACATGCCAATTGATTTTTTTTAAATGTCATTCTTAAAATTTTGATTTTTACAATAAATGCGGTTATAATTTTATTGATTAAAATTTCATCTCAATTTATATAAATATCCTATAGCCTGTGGAACGTATTATTATTAATTTGAACGATAGTAGTGCTAGCGTAATTATTGACTTAGAGTAAGATATGGTGTTAGATGTAAGTAGTTAAAGTAGTTAAAATATAGTATCACTACAAATTTTTGTTGGTTTATTCAATCCCCAACCAACTTTATACAACAGTAAGTGGAATGTACGTATTGGGCCTGTAGGAGAGCCATTGGTCCGAGGTGGGGACTGACCCCCAAAACGATCATATGGTTTTATAGAGTGATTATGCTGCCTATGCTCACATATGCGGCTCTGGTCTGGTGGCCGAGGGAAACCTTGGTCACGGCTAGATCGCAACTGGCACGCCTTCAAAGGGTGGTCAGTTTGGGGGCAACTGGCTGCATGAGAACTACACCAACTGTTGCGATGGAGGTGATCCTTGGTCTTCGGCCTCTTCACCATGTGATCGAGGCTGAGGCGGGGAGGGCTTTCCTGCGCTTGAAACGGCTGGGATACGTGCGAAGAGGGGAAGAGTGCAGGCACGTCAAGAAGCTCCAGCTCCTGGAAGATATTCCAGTTCTGGCTCGAGCGACTGATGAATGCCTGCGTGAGTACTACTTCGCTACCCCATACAGGGCCATGATACGGGATAGAGAGTCCTGGGAAAAAGAGAGGAATACACAGCTTAATGGGACCGTCTGGTACACAGATGGCTCATGCTCCGGTGATAGAGCAGGGGCTGGAATTTACTCCAGGAACCCAAGAACACAGGTTTGTGTACCATTGGGTGAGGGTGTATCTGCATATCAGGCCGAGATATATGCTATCTTGGAATGTGCGCAGATAAACCTAGACAGAGGTTATGTGGATCGACGCATAACCATATACTCCGACAGTCAGGCAGCAATTAAAGCCCTGAGTGGGTATACCAGCAACTCAGGACTTGCTAACGAATGTCGAGAACTACTTGCTAATCTTGCAAGGCGGAACGTGGTGCGGCTAGAATGGATTCCAGCCCACTCTGGTTTTGAAGGCAACGAGATGGCGGATGCACTGGCTGCGGAAGGGGCGGCAGCTCCTTTCTGCGGCCCGGGCCCGACCCTGGGCCTAACAAAACAAAGAATACGCAAGGAGACGAAGAAGTGGCTGAGGAATCAGCACCTCGCTCATTGGAATGCTCTGCAGGGTCCTAGACAATCCAAACTTCTACTGAAGGGATGGACTGATGGACACGCCAGGGCAGCCACTGAACTACCAAGGAGTAGGCTAAGGAAGATAGCAGGACTCCTAACAGGGCACTGCTGTATGAGGAAGCACCTCTACAATCTAGGAGTAGAGGAAAGTTCCCTATGTAGGGGTTGCGGCATGACTGATGAAACGTCAGTTCATGTTCTCTTAGAGTGTCCACACTGGGCTGTATTACGCAGGCGAATCTTCGGAGTCACTGTCATGGCTCCTGGAGACACAAGCAGGCATCCACTGAAAAAGGTTGTAGCCTTTATTGAAGGGCTCGGCTTCATGGATGACTAGGTAGCAGGATTGGCACAATGGGCCCGCCAGTGGCCTCAGTGTCGGAACCTTGGCTTGAGTTGTCCAGGACAAGGCTCGCCTGTACATTTAGTAGTAGTAGTACACGGAGGACATCTCATAGCCCCGCGCATAGATGGCGCGCAATAAGGACGCGAGTGCTACACCGACAGAGATCTGACTAGATCCTATACCTTCGGACGACGGCAGGGTAGAGAAGCAAGCGAAGCCACTGCAGCCGATTTGGACCAAGCGCCACGGCTACGTGAATCTACGTTTGATATAATTCTTTGAAATAGATTTCTTATACCTTTAGCAAAGTCTATATATTCTATATTCCAATAAGTCCGACCACTCTCTCGACGACGCGAAAATCCCCCTCTTGCCGACACCCACCGTCTCACCGGCAAAACCCCCATCTGATGTGGGATTTATTTAATTTTCAGTTCTGTTTGACTTACACGGTGGTGTAGCAGAGCGTTGTATCGGGTGCGCCAAAGAAAGTGATCTTAATTTTAATTTGTGCGAACGTTATCTGCACTGTGTTTTTGATTGTGTGCGATGCCTTCTTATGGAAATTATTGTTGCGTGGATTCGTGTAGAAACAATACTGCAATTATTCATAAACAATTATCATTTTTTCGTCTTCCTAAGGATCCTTGTTTACGACGGCCGAGAAAAAAAATGGTCAGCCAATATTGGACATAAAAAGGAAAGACTATCAGGATTTGTCCACAGAAGAAGGAAATGCCCTGGTTTATGTGGGTGGATATTTTTTGCAAAAGTGTTTTGTTAAACACAAATGCGATATTTGCCTAAACTTTTGCAATAAGGAAGGTTGTGACCAATCCACATCATTCTGCGAAAAAAAAGTCTATGAAGGTAGTAAGCAGGGACGGTTTGGAGGTAGGACAGTTCCTCCAAAAATTTTCAGTGAATATCTGATTTCTTTAGAAAATATATATTCACTGAAAATTTCAATGATTTATGTGTGCAGGATGATGTAGGAATAGGAATGAACTTGAAGACCAAGTTGTCTACTATCGCATTTTCGCATCCTTGCCCAAACTTCCCATGGGAATACCTGCTGTCCTTATATACAAGGGTGCGAATCTATTATACACTGAAATTTGCAAATTCCTCACTAAGGACCTTCAGAAAGAATAAAGAACATCCTAAATTGAAAATCTTGAAAAATTTATAACTATTCAAGTATTTATTAATGTTTAAGAATGTACATAATACTTATTTGTTTGTTGATATTTCATTATTTTTATTTATTTATTCAATACAACGCTACAGAGTACACTCCAAATGGACTTGACCTAATAAATAATTGTTCATTTGTATTCGTTTTGTCCCAAGTAGATGTTAAACTGTGTTATTTCTTTTATAATGATTATATCAACACAAATGTTCGTTCGCTGATCATTCTGTATTAGTTATTAAGTATTATTAGGTATACGCTCGGATATACGTTATTGAAGTCTATGTTTATGATTTTTTTCATTCCATTCCTCGGTTGAAACAAAATTTCTAAAAAGTTACTTAGCAATAATATAATTTATATAAATTGTCAATATTTTTCAAAACAAGAATAAAGTCAACATATTTTCTAATTGCACCCGGTAAATTCCTTCACAAATGAATTCACCGTCCGTCACCTCGTATACTAC
>CAJUYH010007144.1:0-18239 GCA_910591685.1 Galerucella tenella
AGGAATGTCAAAATTTCCTAGCGATTTGCGGAAAAATATATTTTTTATAATCAACAAGTTATTTCATCGGTGAAAAGAACAACATTACTTCCCATTGCAAACAAGTTTCCTTGACGAAGCAAATATCAATATCTTGCTACAACTTAAATGGATATATTAATATTAAAAAAGTAGAAGAAATGATATAAATGTTACTATCTTATTGACCAGAGCTCATTTTTTGTATGTATGTTTGTTAGTAACGCAACCTTTAAACTTGATTCTTACCCCCTTTGAACGTTCAGATTGATTTGAGATTTTGCACACTTGTCAAGGAGCGCTTATTTGCAATGTAATACAGAAAAAACACTACAGGGAAATTTGGAGATGCTCTTCCCATGAAAAAACTTCCACTCAATTTACCTTATAAACTAATAAAACATGGAATGTTAAGTATGGATTACGAACCTTATTCTATCTAATTGATACAAAAATTGCTATAAAACTTTTTCATTGTAGAAAACATGTTAAATCAACAAATCAAAGTTTCATTTTGGGGATGTGTCAATGCTTTTTTAAAGCTCTAATTTGGTTATAACTAGACCCCCTTCAAATATAACTATGGAATACTGAAGAACTTATAATTTCAACAAAATTGTTTGAAAGACTGATCTAGAATTTAACAATTTTTGTAACACAAAAAGGACCTCAAAATAATCTTATATAAATTGCAGAATGTGCAGTACATATACAGGGTGTTTCAAAAAAAGGTAACACCGTCTCTAGGATAGGTAAAAAACAGAAAAATAATTGGGGTTGGCTTAGTGAAATTTTTTTCTAACGCCATCCGTTTTCAAGATAAAGGGCGTTGAAGAAAATGAAAAATTACACATTTCTTACGATTTTGCCGAAACTACTGGCACCATTGCAATGAAATTTTATACGAATATGTTTTGGAAGCTGATATATCCCATGAATTTTTTTTATATCTAACTCTCATAGAGGGCGCTAGTTACACGATTCATACAACGTATTATTCAACATAACTTTTTTAAGGGTAAAATTATTAGTCAAAACTTCAAGTGAACATAAACATCGTTTAATTTTACACCAAAAAGGTACTCTTGGTAAAACTCGATATTATGTACCGTTTTCGGAATATTTTGATTTGAAAATTATGAAGTAATAATCGCTCCTGGTATAAACTAATGATAAAGTTCGCTTTTCTCTAAGTTTGCCATGTAAAATTGACATTTATTGATTGTTATGACAATAAGTCAACAATAAATAGAGTTTTGAAACCTTGTTATTTGTAAAATTAGATATTGTTAAACAAAATGTACTCAAATGTTGAATACACCGACATGTTATTAACTTTAGGCGAGTGTTTAGGAAACTAGTGCAGCTTTTACGCGTTATGCAGAAAAGTTTCCTAGAAGGAACTTACCAAGTAAAAAAACATTTAGAGCAGTTGAACGACGTTGTCGAGAAACTGGGAATGTAAGACCAAAGAAAATAAATTCAGGTAGACCAAGAACAACAAGAACAATTAATAAAGAAAATATTATTTTAAATTTAGTTGATCAAAATCCAACATTAAGTGTAAGGAATATGGCAAGACAAACAAATACATCTTCTTCAACTACTTGGCGGATACTTAAAGAGCAGCAGAGCTACATCCTTACCATTACAGACAAGTTCAAGAACTCTTGCCGGAAGATCTACCGGTTAGAGTCGATTTTTGTGAAACATTGCGAGAAAGGACAGCCCTCAATCCAAATTTTTTAAAATGTATTCTTTTTACGGACGAGGCCACCTTTACGCGACAAGGTATGTTTAACTCCCATAACGCACACTACTGGTGTGATGAGAATCCACAAGCCAAAAGGGTATCACATTACCAACACTCATTTAAAGTTAATGTTTGGGCAGCAACTTTAGGTAACAGATTAATAGGTTATCATATTCTACCTGGAAATTTAAGTGGTGATATGTACCTTGATTTTTTAAATAATCACTTATTTGAGATATTAGAAGATTTATCGATAAATGAGCGAACATCATTATTTTTTATGCATGATGGAGCTCCACCGCACTTTGATAGAAGGTGTCGTAATTGGTTGAGTAACAATTTTCGGAATCGATGGATTGGTAGAGGTGCAGAAGCTCCGATTCATTGGCCTCCTCGGTCATGCGATTTTAATCCTTTGGACTACACAGTCTGGTCGTATATTAAGGAAAAAGTCTATGCTACATAGGTAAATTCTCGTCAAGAATTAATAGACAGAATTAAACGTCACTTTAATGACATCATAGATGATCCCCAACCGTTAAGAAGATTAATGGATTCTTTAGAAAAAAGGATAGACTTGTGTATTCGTGAAAACGGAGGACATTTTGAACATTTACTCTAATTGAATTTTATGTTATGTTCTTTGTCTTTATTTTAATTTTCTTATTGTAAGTTTTTTTAATTAATAAATTTATCATTAACTTATACGAGGAGCGGTTATTACTTCATAATTTTCAAATCAAAATATTCCGAAAACGGTATATAATATCGAGTTTTACCAAGAGTACCTTTTTGGTGTAGAATTAAACGATGTTTATGTTCACTTGGAGTTTCGACTAATAATTCTACCCTCAAAAAAGTTATGTTGAATAATACGTTGTATGAATCGTGTAACTAGCGCCCTCTATGAGAGTTAGTTATAAAAACAAATTCATGGGATATATCAGCTTCCAAAACATATTCGTATAAAATTTCATTACAATGGTGCCAGTAGTTTCGGCAAAATCGTAAATCGTATCTTGAAAACGGATGGCGTTAGAAAAAAATTTTACTAAGCAAACCCCAATTATTTTTCAGTTTTTCACCTATCCTAGAGACGGTGTTACCTTTTTTTGAAACACCCTGTATAAACTAGAATAAATGCTTCAAGTACGAAATGAAACTAAAGTTATTTAAAGCTACAATAACAAAAAATTGTATAATATCAATTAAGCTAAATCTCAACGTGAATACATTCTAACATTTCTGCAGACTTTTTTAAATGTATTGATAATTATAAATGAGCTGCCGAATGGACAATATATTTACTATCAAATACTACTTTAAACATAACCTTAAAAATAAATTACATTAAAAAACAAATAAGTTTTATACATATTGCCAAGTAGCAGTAGTACTAAATAATAAGTATCTCAGCCGCAATATTCAATTGATATAAATATAATTTAAAAAAATTTGATTAAAAAAGCTAATCATAACTACTTGGGAGTATTAGATCGACTATGTCCCTTATGTACATATTTAACGTAATACTATTATGTACTTTTCACTTGATTGTCTCGGAGAAAATCATCTGTCGATAGTCCTGGAGTTAAAAAGAATTTTTTGCCTTTTATGATAATTTCCTCAAGCTAGCAACCTAAATTTTCCCATCACAGATAACCAACGGCCATTGGAGAAAAGAAGGAAAGAAATATGGAAAGTTAAAATTTGGGAAAAAATATTTCTAATGCGAATTATATTATTCCATTTGTGTGAATTGATCTTGTTTCCTTCGTAAAATATCCCCAGTATTATATCTTGATGTGTATAGGATTACATGGCTCATAAAGAAGCTCCTCCGAGTCGACTATATCACGCATATTAAATTTCCAGCTCGAAGCGAGCGTCTGAAAACCTCTGGAAACTAAATCTTTTCCTATCATGAAATCATTTTCTTTGAATGCCTTTTTGGTATGCCATTTCAGAATTACCCTATCTATTATATCGGATCGCGACAATGCGTAAAGTGGAAAACTGAGAGTATAGAGATCGATGCCGACAATTTCGAATGACAATCGAGATGAAATTCTTCTTTCTTTGAAAAGCCAGGGTTTTTTGACTTGAGGATCGTCGCATTAGCCGGCACACTTGTTGCATGAATAACTATTTTGGAAAACTTAAATTTACTAAACGATATGTGGAAGAACCGCTGCCATGTTTTCTAAGCCGCGAATAGACAACAACTCACAAAATGACATAAGTATCTATAGTGTATTGTAGTCAATGATGTCGAAAGCTCCCGAAAAGTCGCTGAAGACTCCACTTTGGGCTCAATTTGTAGGTCATTGCAGAGTTTTTTAAACGAGATAAAACTTAACGCGATTAGGTTTAGGGAAGGGGGAAAATGGCCCCCTCAACTCTGGAAAACGGGTTTCTCGCTAATATCTGGCTCAATATGTGAGTTAGAGAATTTTTCTCGAAATAAAAAATTTAGATCATCTTATTGTCTACAAAAATGGCCTCTATCATTTTTTTTCAAAAATTTGATAGTTATCGAGATAATGTGACCTAAAAGTCTCCTCATTTCAGCAGTTGACATTTTCCGATGATTTGAAGTTCATCGCAATGGGAAGACCCGTAGCTATCATTCCATATGAAAGAAAGCGGACAAAGTTTTTTCCCACAAGATTTGGAGACTATTTTATTAATTTGGTTCATAAAAAAAATAGTCTTTCATGCCAATTTTTTTTATAATGGAACTTTAGGAGGTGTCTTTAATGATCTCAGGAATTTTTAAGAAAAGTCCGGTTTTTACCGGTATAATCAATTTATCTGATTTCTGGAAAATGATTGGATTTTATTGAAAACCAAAAAGTACATTCGAAAACTACTCTAAGCTCTAAATTGATGTGCTTAGAAAAGCAATATATAGGATGATAAGTTTTTAAATCGCGCTTGTTCCAGAGATTGTACAGAACTGTAAATAAACAAATCAATTTTCATCAAAACGCAAGAAAGAAATAAAAAAAATTTTGAGATCATTCAAGACCTCCTAAGGTTCCATTATAAAAAAATTAGGATAAAAGACTATTTTTTTAAAAAGTATGACCAAATCAATGGAATAGTCTCAAAATCTTGTGGAAAAAGTGTAACGCATATTTTCGGACAATCGGTGATTCTGGTTGTCGTGTAATATCTGTATCTGTATCTGTAAGAATTTGAAGGGTGGGTGACCCCCACGGCACTTAGGCCACAATTGGCCCATTGTGCATCCTTCCGAGGTTCAGACTTCCTTCTGGCTCGTCATCCAGCCTACTTGTTTGAAGTAGGCGATAACGTCGCCGGAAGTAAGCTCCCTCATGTTGGCTTGTGTTAGCCTGTACTCGCCGAATACGGAAAACCTAAATTGAGAGAGTGTCGGACATTCACAAAGAATGTGTTCGACAGTCTCATCTTCCTGTTCACATCCTCTACAGAGTGAAGTGTCAGACAGACCCAGTCTGTAGAGGTGTTTTCGTAGGTGGCAGTGACCGGTCAGAATACCCGTGGCTGTCCGAAGGTTCTGTCTGTTCATAGTCACGTATTTTTTGGCTACTTTGCTGTCCGGGTACTGCAGCAGTTCCTTGGCAAGCCTGCAACCTTCTGCATCGTCCCATTTTTTTTTTTTTTCCATTTTGGGAGCCGTTCAGATGCCGGAAGCACTGCAGCCTATTGGCTTATTGTACTCTGCTCCCATATTTAGTCCACCCATCCAGTTATCCCCGTACCTTCGAGTAGACGGTATAGGTCCATTGGATGTGTGCCATATACTTCAGGTGGCATCGTCCCATCTACCCTTAAACTTATCAAGGGAGTGTTCCTTTATTAGGTCAATCATAGCCGACGCCGACAGACCAATGAAAGTGCCGGGTCCCAAGAGTTTTTGGGAGGCTGCTTTCCTGGCTAGTGAGTCGGCAATGTGGTTACCTTTCGATTTACTGTGCCCCTTGATCCAGCCTAGAGTGACTTCGTTGTTGCTACAGGCTTCGATCAGGGACAGGTGACACTCTAGTACTAGGCCTGATGTGATACGTGGTCTGTTCAGGGCTAGTAGTGCTTGTCTACTATCCGTGAGGATGTGAATTTTATTACCTGTGTTTCTTTTGGTAATCTCTTTTGCGGCGATGTAGATAGCAGTGAGCTCTGTTTGAGCAACGCTGACATTACGGCCCATCGCCCATTTCATGTTTAGGTTCAGAGATCTGGAGTAAATTCCACATCCTGAGCCCATATTGGTTTTAGAGCCATCCGTGAAGATGCGGAGTGCGCCTTCTTCTGATGTGTCTTGTGTGTTGTATTTGATGTTTACCTTGTTGGGCCTGTGGAAGGCATATTGTGGTGAGATTGCGTCCGTATTTGCCTGCAGCAGTGGGACCTCATTGAGTGCCTCACGCCATAGGTTACGTCTCAATCTACCAGATCCTACGTCAGGTTGTATACCGGTAGAGCGTAAGCGTGTCATGGTCATCAAAATAACCTCCCTGATGTGTATGTCAAGGGGAGTGAGACCAAGGATCACCTCCATCGCTCTGGTTGGTGTGGTTCTCATGCCTCCTGTTGTGTTGAGGCATGCTGTTCTTTGAATTTGATCCAGTTTACGGACGACTGTCAGCTGGTTTGCTTTAACTCCCCAGGCAATCGCGCCGTACGTTAGCATAGGTCTGATGATGGCAGTGTAGATCCAGGCAGTAACCCTGGGTGACATTCCCCAGGTACGGCCGATGGTTCTGCGACACTGTTCATAAGAGATGTATGCTTTTTTTACTCTGTTTTCTAGATGAGAGTTCCATGTTAACTTACTGTCAAATGTGACACCTAGATATTTCACCTCTGATGAGAACTTAAATTCGGTATTTAGGAGCTTTGGCACTTGATGTTTTGCAAGCTTCCTTTTTTTCGTGAAGAGTACCATTTCTGTCTTCTTTGGATTTATTGACAGAGAATGGTCTTTGCACCATTGTTCTATGATGTTGAGGGCCTCTTGCATTAGAGCACAGAGTATCTCCTCAAATCTTCCTGTTAGCAGAATGACTAGATCATCTGCATAAGCTATTGTGTAGAGGTTGCCATCATTGAGGCGGCTGACCAAGGAGTCGTGTAATAACAGAAAAAGTGTTAACTCATAATCATCCTGCAATAGAAGAAAACATTATCCAAAGACATATAGTGAGTGCATCTGCTAAACGAAAGGCCTTTGATGGCATTTGTGGAAAGCCTAGCAAAGTTATTCGAAAATGTTTTGAATCCAATTTAAATGAACTTGAAATGAATGATTTAAATTGTATAAAAAAAAAACAATTTATTATGAAAAACGTAAAAAGTTTCCAAAACTTCCATCAAATGCCGAAGAGGTGTTTGAAGTTTTAAACAATATCAATACACGCACTTTACAAGATGAGAACTTTGTACTTATAAACGATGTTGGATTAAATTTAATTGTATTTTGTACTGAAACTAATTTGAAATTTCTCTGTGAGTGCACTACACTTTACATGGATGGGACGTTTTCGTATTGTACAAAGTATTTTTTACAATTGTTTACAATCCATGGCCTACGTAATGGACATTACATACCACTTGTTTTTCGTTTATTGCGAGATAAAAAAGAAGACACCTACAAAAAATTAGTTCGCAAATTAATTGATACGTGTAAGGATAAGAATTGGAATCTACTGCCTGAACAAATAGTAATTGATTTTGAAATCGTCATTCATAATGCTACGCGATTGATTTGGGGTGAAGCTAGATTGATAGGCTGCCGATTCCATTTAAGTCAAGCATGGTGGCGAAAAATTCAAAATTTGGGACTATCGTCGGAGTATAAAAACAAATAAAGTGATATTGGAAAATGGTTGCGTTACTGCTTTGGAATTATGTTTTTGGACCCAGATTTAGTTAGCGACTTCTTCGTTTTTGAACTTATGGAAGAAAAGCCCAACGACGAAAGATTGTGTGCGTTTGCTGATTATTTAGTGGAAAACTATATATCGGAAGAGGCTCGTTTTCCTCCTAATATATGGGCAGAAGCATCAGCTAGTATACTCAGAACCACGAATGCATGTGAATCATTTCACAGCCATTTAAATAGTTCATTTTATAATGCACATCCCTCATTATTTGTTTTCGTTGAGGTATTGCTAAGAATTCAGGAAGAGACTTACATTGAATGTCGCAGTGTAGATAATACTAAAATCGTGAGAAATGCAACAAGGAAAAAACATGATTTCCTAAAAAAGACTATAGATAATTTTAAAAATAAAAAGATATCAACATTTACTTTCGTTAAAACAGTATCATGGTATAATAGTATTAATAATATGTAGGTAGTTCTAAGTTTTTTATGTGCAATATATTTAATTAATACGTTTTATAATAGTTTTATTTCAAATAAATGACAACTGTATATGTAGGTCTTGAATATTTAATTATAATAAATAAGAATTAAAAACCGCAGTTCCGATGCACCCGGGCACGAGTTGGTGTATTAATTTTCTACCTGGTTTTTGAACGGGCACGAGTTGGTCAGTGATTTTCGGGGCCAGGTAATAACGGGCACGAGTTGGGAAACGCCGAAAAAAACTGAATGCTTTTTAAATATTTTTGTCAAGTACGAACGAGCTGCAAGTCACATGGACTGATAGCTACGGGTCTTCCCATTGCGATGAACTTTAAATCATCGGTAAATGTCAATGTTTTACCGAGTTATGGAACAATTCATCCGCCCGCTTTCAAGTTAATGCATAGACAGCCTGAATTCCTACAGGCAGAGCAGCAGCTGAAATGAGGAGACTTTCAGGTCTCATTATCTCGATAACTATCGAGTTTCCAGAAAAAATGATGGGAACAATTTTTGTAGGTAATAAGAGGATCTTCATTTTTTATCGAGAGAAACATTCTCGAACCCGCATATTTAGCTAGATATTAGCGAGAAACCTGTTTTCCAGCGTTTTTCCCCTTCCGTAAACTCAATCGCGTAAGTTTTTTTAATTACTGCAATTTGTATTTGTAATTGCCTAAAATAAAATATATAGTACTCACCAAAATATGTAATGAGTGTGCCGTGTTTTTAAGCTACAGTACAGGCTTCCTAGCCTAGTGTAGTTTTCTTCCATGGGATAGTCAAAATTTCGCATTTTTATAAAATAAAATGTAATGTACTTAACAAAACCAAATTGAATAAATTGAATTTAAAAACACCTGCCGTGACCTACGAATTGAGAAATGCTTCAGGGACTTTTCAGGAGCTTTGTCCCTCCATTTACTGAACTATAATAGTGATTATTGAATCTCGTGGAAAATGAATAATGTATGACTATTGAATAGTCAAAAATTTATCGTGGAAAACCCCAAAATAATAAAAATACAATTAAATGAAAAGAGGCGTGTAAGATTAAACATTTGAAGGTAATTACAGTAAATAAAAAAGCGGAAGCTATTCCAAACTGTTTAAAAGTTACTATAGTTTATTTCAACAAGTTTATAGAATATTGGAAAGCAATAGTTCCCACTTTAAGTTGTTGCAGTCAAAATTATTCCACTTTAATTTAATAGTAACAGTGGGAAAATATATTATTTCGCTAAATAATTGAGTGATAAAGTCGTTGAAAGCATTTAAAATGATGCAATTTCAATATTTTGTAGCTAAAATTTAAAACATCTACCAGGATATAAAATTGTGACAGTTTTTTATAAACTCTAGGTATCTCACTTATAAAAAATAGTACAAAGGAGGCTTGCAAAATGTCTTTCTCCAACCAATTTCAAACATTGTTTCTTATTTTTATATCCCTATTTATAAACAGTTATTTTTAAGTTCTAATTAAACATTAATAAATATAACAATACGGACGGTTTTACCGAGATGCAGGTGTCATACCATGATTATCATAAGCGTAATCGAGTGTGCTGTCTTCAGCTGGACGTCTACTGATGGAGGTAGATAAAGTGACAGGACTATGATCTGAATGTGATGCGTTGGATGTGATGTCCAATCTCAAATCTCCTTTTTTAAACGCTGGTTCAGGTACATTATTTGCTGGGTTTTCATCTCCACTCTATAAAATTGAAAAGGAACATCAGAAAATAGATATTTGTGTATCAAATACTTTGGCAGTCGAGACTACCAAAGGACTTTTTGCTCGGAATACACACAAGATTTTTTCTACGATCACACCAAAATAAAATCAATTGCCATCAGTTTCCAGATTGTAGTTTCGTGTACCTATGTACGTAGGCAATACTTATTACATTAATGTCAAATATTTTTTAGATTTCCGTATTTCTTATTAAATTATTACGGAAAATACTGTTGGATGCTTTAACATATTAGAAAATCAACTGAAATGCTGAAGAGGGCCAATAATGTCAAATTATGACAGCTTGCGGAAAACATCAACTTTGCAGTTGCTTTTCAAGGCACAAAAGACGACTTTCGATAGTGGACGTAGAAAAAATCATTTTCTTTATACAGGGTGGGGCAATCTTTTGACATCGGAGGATTACATCGTTGTGGTGAGAGATAGAACTTTATAGTTTTGTGTGAGCTAATACAGTTATTGAGGGCACATTTTGAAAATACTTTCGATTCTACAGGGTGTTCCAAAACCACGTAGCAGCACAAACTTACATTTTTTTTAAATGGAACGTACTATATTTTGTTCAAGAATCGAAAAGATCTCACCGAGAGCGTTACAAAGATATAGCACTCTAATATATTATAAGGGTGTTTTACAGAGATATGGCCAATTATTAGCAAAAAAGACCTCCTCTTTAACACTCTGCAAAACAGTAAATTAAAATAAATCAACAGGTCGTTGTATTCAAATGTCATACACACATCATTGGCTGTACTCAGTATTTATTACTTTTTTTATCTGTGGCTTCTTTATTACAGGGTGAAACAAAACGCAAATCAAGCAATATCTCAAAATATTTAAATAAACCACCCTATAAGTCTTTTTACAATTTGTTAGTACAATTAATAAACTTTTAAACGATGTAGTTCACTTAGGGCATAAGTTAATGGAAAATAGTAAATATTTTATGATAATGGTCAAAAATAAATATTTTACGTAGGTACACAAATAAAATGGTATTAAATTTTTATATGCAACCTCTTGTAAATTTTAACATTTCTAAGGCATACATTTTAATCGCAATTTTGGATGCATCTACAATATCTAATCAATGAAATAAAATGTTTACTAAAAATTTCATATTTATTCATGTTTCACTTTCAAGAATTGTTTGAGAATGGGCGAAACATAATCAAGCCATATTTTTGATTATATCAAGTGGGCTACTATCAAAATAGTATCTACTAATAAATGTCAAAGAAATATTGCTGTATTCTTCGTTTGTGCTTAGGAAGTTGATTCAAACACAATACCTAGTTAACTTGTAGTTCCAACAAGATGGAGTATCTGTATATCACGTTCGTTGTGTACCTCGGTGGTTAAACAGACATTTTACCGACAGGTGGATAGGACGTGGTGGACCAATTTCGTGGCCTCCTCGATCTCCAGATCTCACACCGATGGATTTCTTTTTATAGGGATACATCAAGCAACTTGTGTATCAAACGGAACCTACTACCAGAGAAGGATTCGTAACGCATTTTCCACAATAACTCCAGCTATGTTGGAAAGAGTAGGATCCTCGTTTTTGAAAAGAATTATATGGAAGTAAATGGTCGCCATTTTGAACACTTAGCATAAACTACTATACTTTTTATAGAATGTCAAAGGTTCATTTATGTAAATGTGAGTGTTCTTATAATGTTGGTTTTCATAATTGTTAGTTTTTCAAAAATAGAGAAAGTTGGGAAATAAAATACAAGCTTGCATTTTACATAACTAAGATATACTGTTTGTGATGACTAAAGTAATTATTAAAGACTACAAACTGCTTTTATATTTATTAGTACTATAATGACATTAGCCTACTTACAGTAAACAAAAATATTTCTTCCAACATAATTCCTTCTTTCCTTCCTCTAATGGTAAGAGTAGAAGTCAAAGATATTTTAGATGCATCCAAAATTACAATTAGAATTTATGCCTTAGAAATGTTAAAATTCACAAGATGTTGCATGTAAAAATTTAATACCATTTAATTTGTGTACGTTAAATACTTGTTTTTGACCATTATCATAAATTATCTACGACTTTCCATTAACTTATGCCCTAAGTGTACTACATCGTTTGAAAGTTTATTAATTGTACTAACAAATTGTAAAAAGACTTATAGGGTGATTCATGTGAAAATTTTGAGGTATTGCTTGATTTGCGTTTTGTTTCACCCTATATTAAAGAAGCCACAGATAAAAAAAGTAATTAATACTGAGTACTGCCAATGATGTGTGTATGACATTTGAATACAAAGACCTGTTGATTTATTTTAATTTACTGTTTTGCAGAGTGTTAAAGAGGAGGTCTTTTTTGCTAATAACTGGCCATATCTTTGTAAAACACCCTTATAATATATTAGAAAGCTATATTTTTGTAACGATCTCGGTGAGATCTTTTCGATTCTTGAACAAAATATAGTACGTTCCATTTAAAAAAATGTAAGTTTGTGCTGTTACGTGGTTTTGGAACACCCTATAGAATCGAAAGTATTTTCAAAATGTGCCCTCAATAACTGTATTAGCTCACACAAAACTATAAAGTTCTATCTCTGACCACAACGATGTAATCCTCCGATGTCAGAAGATTGCCCCACCTTGTATTTAAAGTACCTAGTTTGACTGTGCCTTAATGACAGTTTTTCTCTTCAATTCAATACAGTCCTAATTTGTTAAAAGCCTCGCAAGCTATAAATTTGATATGAGCTGAAATGGAACTAAAATTGATGGAGTCAGGATAAAGTTTGCTTGATAAATATTCAATTTGTGATCGCGCATTTACAATATCCATTTTGGTTAGTCCAAATATGTATATATAATGTGTGGGTATGACTACTATTTAATATTCGAGGTAAATGTAGTCGATAATATCAACGAAATATGCCAAGGTCAAAAAAATGCATTAATTTGTTTGGATAACTAACTTATTATTATTTTTTGGGTTACTAAAACTTGACAATAAACTCTGTTATTTTATGTTTAAATGTATGACTATATGGGATGAAATAAATATTTTCAAAATCAATTAGTCAGCTGTAAATTTTTCAAAATCAAAACCCAGTGATACGCAACGAAATGTGTCATATGTCCATTAAAATGGGTAGTTAAATTACATTCTTCAATCTCTTTAACCATAAATCTTCCGATATTTCATTGTGCTGCGTTAAAAATGAAAAATTGTCCAAACAAAGAGCAATCGCTAAAACAGGTCTGTATTAGAATAATTTCCTTTGATATTGGAATATATTCTTTCCACTACTATCTGTGAAGTTGACAATAATTATTGCTTCTTCTAGCCAACTGAGAAGTTAAATTTCTCTATTTGTGGCTAATAATTTTTTTCTATTATCAACCTAGGTCAATAATGGACAATTTCAAATATTTTGAGAATTCAGGGATAGCAGTTCAACAAAAACTTGTGCAACATAATTTTGTATACCCGGGAGATTGTTTTCAACATATTTGCTGCTTGAAATTACCTATCAAGAAAAAAATATTTGAATAAAAATACCATTAGCACAGATTATAAAGGGAACAGATACGAAAGCTTGACAGCCCAAGTAGCAATTTAAATTATATAAGCTTCGTATAAACAGCTATAAGATATATCTTATAGGATACTAAAATTCTTATAACGGTCTACAAAACAATTAAATGATCATTATACAACTAAAAAGGGCCCATTTTTATACAACTGTTTGGTTGTAAAACAGTTCTATTGAAAGTTTATACAACTCTTATATGACTGTTTAATACTCATTTATACAGCTACCCCCATACTGCAAATAACGACTAACTGACAATTTTGCTAAAAATGAGTTATCTATACCGTTACAATCAGCTTTTCAAGCTTTATGTGCTGGTAAAACCAGCTAACTGATCCTACACCTCTATACAAAGTTAGTTTGTAATAAAAACGATATTCCTTGAAACTAAATAGGCAATACCACTTATGTAAACTTAAGTTATCGATTACAGGTTTATTCTCCTGGAAATAGAGCTTACGGTTACTTAATTGTATTTTGTATCGTCTAAATATACAACATGAATCGTTTTATTTCCTGGAAAAAGCAACTAAATACATATATCTCGTTATTACTTTTTTGTATTGTAAGAACAATTTTTTAATCTCCCTATGTATATAAAAATCTATAAATTTTCAATATACAAAACATCGGCACCCAGACACTTGAAATCTTTTTCTCCTTAAGAGTCACGTCTAAGTTTATATTAACAACATTAAAAATACGGAGATATCAAATTACCTAGAAGAATTTTGGTAAAATCTCACAGAAAGGCATGAGAAAAAGAATATTGTATTAAAAACCTTTGCTGTGTGAAGTTGAAATTAGTTCAGTCGTTATTTAAACTTGGTGACCAAGGGTGATTTCTGTGTGTGGCTGTTTGCTGATCAGGGTGAGTTTTCTCACTGAGTAATTAAGTATTATCCATAAGCATTTGTTTTATTTCACAATCAAGTAATTTCTTTGAATAAATTAAATATTATCATCAATTAATATTCTATAGTCAATTTGGTTAATACTGATTTAGACAACCTTATTTTTAGATCTTACAAGGTTGTATTGTTTGATTTATATATTTTCACCTACGAGGTGTAATGAAAAATAAAGTGATTAGTAATATTATATTATTTGTTCCGGCGTAGTACATTGCGGTCAGTGTATGCGTTTGTGTTTGGATTACTGTGGTCAGTTTTCCAGGGGTCGTACTGTGGTTTGTGCGGGCTAGTGACATTGCGGTCAGTGTGCTAGTTTTCATACTGCTATGGCATAGGAATGGTTGGTTATTGTTCCTGTTGTTATAGTTAGTGTTGTTGCCCTGTTGTTTATCGATCGATAGGGACACTGCGGTCAGTGTCAACGGAATGGAGAATTAATATTTGGTCAGTTCTTTGCTATGGAAACTAAACCAATAAGATCTTGACATGAATCAACTTTATTTTCTTTATTTTTGTTTATTTTGTTGTTTTCTGGCTAAATGTCACTGAGAGAGATAATAGTGTTAACTATTTACCAATGTCAATTTTTAATTACTTCCTTACATTTAATTTAGGAATACTTTTGGTAGACTTGATTGCTCATCCGTTTCTCTTTAATTTCAGGTACGACATCTCATACATATCTGCCTCACGCCTAGTAATTAAGTATTTTAGTATTTTTATTTTCATTATTATTATTCAATATTCTATTCACCTTTTGATAGTTTTTGTTTTTATATTTTTCTGTATTATTCAAGTATATATATATATTTTTTATTATTCAATATTATTTATTTTATTTACTTCTTTTTAACTAAACTATCTGTACATCTATACATATATAAAAAAAATTATCTATTTACAGTATTTATCCTAAATTTAGATCTTCTATTCAGATAATATAGTGTGAAACGGTTTAGTGTTTTCTTGCCGTAGAAAACATATAGTTTAATATATGATTTTTGGCACTGTCAATAAGCTGTAAATGATCTTAGTCGGCTTTGCTTGTAAAATCATCAACGTAAATGTATGTGTGTATACAAATTATAACCTCTTTAATGTCATTTAACCGACACTTGCAGAAAGCATTCGACGTTAGTTTGATGATTATGCTAAAAGTGCACGTGTGTGATTACGGGTTACTGTATTGTTTATTGAAGTTTTTGTGATAATTGCTATAGCTTTACAGCAAAAATGAATTCCAGGGGAAAAAGATTAGTGTCGTTGGTGTAGCAGTGATGACGAACAGCTTTAAATAATTTTTGTTCCCAAAATATTTTTCATTTTACTATCTTTTTGGAAAAAAATCAAGAATTTTGTTTATTTTCATTAATGTTTGGTTTTGTATGGTATTTATGTTTGCTGACATGTCTTAACAACGTACATGTTACGAAATACAGCAGTTTAAAACACTTGAATTTTTTTTTTGTATTTACTGAAAAGGAACAACCAAAAACAAGCTCTAGTTGTTTATTACATGGCTACTTATAGTATTTGACCAACAGGTAAAACCGCTTAAATGCACAGAATTTTAAACATTTTTTGAATTTGTGATAAGTTACATTCTCTATGGAGCACTACATTTTTCCATCCAGATACATAATACACATCAAAAGCCTAGTGATATGACAATACAAGTAACCTATTAGCCTAGGATTGATATATTGATAATTTTTATCTTACAGAAAAAAACAAATAAATGCAGCACATTTTGTTGTTTATTTAATTTTTTCACTTAGCGTATGTACGATTTAATTTGAATCTAGTCTGCAAAAATGACAAATGATCAAGCATTTCAACAAACATATACATAATAGATATTTTTTATACCTAATGCTAAAATTCATGTCACAAACTTTGAAAATCGTTTTACTCGAAACGATTGAAGTAGCAGTTAGTCGGTATTTGCAGTGTAGGGACGATATAGGTATTAAATAAATAGATATAAATATATATTCGATTATGATTATTGTTTTAATTCATGGCGCAGTTTTGAAGATTTAGTGGAAACTTCCAAAAAAACTAGATCCGGCATTAGAAATTGTTATTGTCCCCGAGTCAATTTGGTAAGAAGTTCAGAACATATTTTAAACTGGCAACATCGCGGCCATACCGAGTTGAAGGTCCAAGGTCTTTGACGACGGAGCTGAAAATCGTTTGATGTTTTACCGGGATTCGTATCTCTTTATAATATGTGCCATTAGTTTGAAATTCGCGCTAATCTAAAAATGACTGATGACATAACGAGTACGTTCATAATATATCGAAAGCTGACAGTGTACTTGTCAGTCAGAAGACGGGGTAAACGCTTCTTGTGATGCGTTTGTGAAATATTTTCAATTCGGTTCGGGGCAAATAAATAATTTTGGTACTCGGTCAATAATAATAGTCTTCACCACCTTCGTGTATAATATACTATTATCTTGCAAAAATGATAGGAAACAAAAATAGAAAAATGGATATTAGATCATAAAAGATTAAAAGGGTGTACATTTCGAAATATAATAACGCCTTTCTTGACAGTTTTTAAAGTACGTCTCATTCAAAATGCCTGATTGATTCCTGCACTTGACATGTGAGACTAGCTATATATAGGGTTGTCCAAAAAAAACCGGAATTTCCTTTTTTATTGATATTTTTTTTATTTATAGGTCGATTTTATTGATGTCGGCTTTGTTCAAAAGATAATTGATCAAGACACACTACTAATCTAATATTTCGCATTTGTTTGAAAAACATAATGGCGGACACATCCAAACTTTACCAAACTTTAAAACTGACTGGAAATTTTTTGTTTCGCACTGTATATGTTTGCGAATTATTTTACGAAAGTTCAGACATTTGTGAATGTAACGAGAGGTCAAACATAGAAATCGGTCAAAAATCGCTCGAAAAAAACAAGTATGTTATTTTGTTGGACCAAAAATAAAACTACCGTTTGCCCTAAATGTCTATATTCTCATGACTCTGTAATAATGTCATAAAAAAGAAGGGTCAAGTTTCTATGAAAAGCAACAAATTATGAACTGGTAGTCCAGTGTTGCCGATGCAAAAATGAAAATTACCCGAACTCACTATTCAAATTATCAGAATTTGTCAAAATTACCAAAAGGACACATTGGTTATCTAAAAAAAGGTAGAACGTGTCGCGGGACACACGGTAGGAGCTTTACTTCCTTTTAAGCAAAAATTATGTAATACATTTGACGTTATAGATAAATGATTTGCATATTCTTTGGTGGTTGAGTAGTAAGCAAACCAGACTCTCACGCGGTAGACCCGGGTTCGATTCCCCGCGAGGAAATTTTTTTTACCGTTAATTTTATCTTTAAATAATTATTCTGCTTGATATATATTATATATTATAGATAATGGTACGGTACCCTTCATGAGGGAGTCCGACTGGCAACATCTACCTACTATAACAGCATCGTATATTTAAAAAGGGAAACCGTAGCATTATACAAATTGGACATTCAAGAACTGTACGTTTACCACAAAAAAATTAGTGGAAACATAAAATTGAAACATAAAATAACATACTTGTTTTTTTTGGAGCCATACATCAGACATTTTTTGACCGATTTCTATGTTTGACCTCTCGTTACATTCACAAATGTCTGAACTTTCGTAAAATAATTCGCAAACATGTACAGTGCGAAACAAAAAATTTCCAGTCAGTTTTAAAGTTTGGTAAAGTTTGGATGTGTCCGCCATTTTGTTTTTTTAAACAAAACGCGAAATATTAGATTAGTAGTGTGTCTTGATCAATTATCTTTTGAACAAAACCGACATCAATAAAATCGACCTATAAATAAAAAAAA
>CAJUYH010007145.1:0-18236 GCA_910591685.1 Galerucella tenella
GACAAATTAACCGGACACTCGACCAGTGGAGTTCTGATATTACGTGGAGGACCCATTGTATGGTATGCACAAAAGCAAAGATTAGTGGCAACATCTACTGCTGAAGCAGAGTACAGAGCTGTCGTTTCTTCCATTGATGAGATTTGCTGGATAAGACGAATCGGTGATGAACTTGGTTTTATCGATAATGACGAGCCAACACCTGTGTATGTTGATAATCAAGCCGCCATACAAATGTTACAAAATACTCATGAAGGAAAAATAATGAAGGGCAAAAAACATATTGAGATCCCCAGGAAATTTATACAACAACATATTGGTAAGACAATAGATTTGCAACATGTTAACAGTGCAAGTCAACTAGCCGACATATTGACTAAGCCCTTGAATAAAAAAATATTTGATAATCTGAAGGGCAAAATAATTAAGGAGGAGTGTTGAAGTTTAATTATTTTTATGTAGCCTATCTGGCTTAAGGCGAAATGCTTTCGGCCAACTTAACTTGTTTTAACCCGTAACGGCTACTACTCAAAATACGCAACGCAAATACTACTCTAGGGTCCCAGGGACCCAATAATTAAAAAATTCATGACAATAATGTTTTTTGTCAAAAACTTTATTTCTTACATTCATTTAACCAACCTATGCTTCTATTATAACATAATAATAAAAAATAATAATTAAATGCATTTTGGGCACATTGTGGCTGCACATTTTAAACATATGGGAATTTTACACCTAGCGCAGTAATTAGTTGTTTTTCGGTCTTTTCCTGGCGGGCAAACGCGGCATCTGGGTCTTTTCGACCTGCAAGGGTTTTCCGAAGGTACAGGTGGTTCCTCCATGACAATTCCTATAATATCAGCGGCCATCGAACGAAGTTTGCGAGGTACATGCATGTTGTATATTCTAGCCGTCATACAATTCACGTCCTAGCTCTTTGAGGAAATTGTACCTGGAAATTTATTTTCCTTGTTGGGCGAACTGGTATATGATCCTGCTATTCACTCCAGCAATATTTAGTATGGCGTGGAATAATGACATTGGCCATCTGCGAGTTCTTCTTGACGTCGAATAATTAGCACATTTTTCGTCAAGAGCGTCAACATCTGCTTTAGTGCCATTGTAGTATAAATTTATTTTGGGTTTTGTGCTAACATCATCTACGGAATTATCGTGATGCATACTAGAGACTAGGATAACTGCTTTTCCTCGTTTTGGAACATGAGAAACAATAGTGGTTTGAGCTGAAAACCCTAGATTATCCAAGTTTACAAACTAACACTTATGCTACTATCGGGTCCCACGGACCCAAAATATCGTATTCCTTTGAAAGTAAACAATATATACAACCACTCACAACAGCATTCGACAGAGAACTACTTGACTGGAGAATAACTGGGAGCACGATTTCCCCACTCTAATATGTCTGTGCTATTTTCAAGAATTTAGATGTCGCTGGGTCCTTAGGACCCGATAGTAGTAGTTAAGGGTTAAGATCATGTGTCAATGCCATACTAAAAATAAATGTCAGAGAATATAATTTCATAAGATTCTTTTATTCTGTCTGGTCTGTCGTATTGAATAGAAGAATTAGTCAGTTATGAACATTTAATATTCAGTCGGTATTGCTTATACTAGGAAAGGCGCCTTTCATACTTCAAGATTGTATATACATATTTATGTTTAACCTTGTAATAAATATTACATCCTATTGAATCATAAGTTCTGTTTACTTGCTTGCATCCACCCCACAAGATAAAATTACAACAAATACTTTTTCGGTTTTATGAAATAATTTTATTAGATTATTATGTAATAATAATAGTACATTGTTTACCGGGTAGGAAAAGCTTAGCATTCCTGGACGACTGTGAAGCAACACAGAGTCCAGGAATGTGGCTTTTCCTACGAGGTAAACATACTATTTTTCCGCAAATCGTTTAAAATTCGACAGATATTGATTGATTTAAAAAAAAATGCGATAATTTTATTCCCAAATAAATGGTGCTTTGAAATTCCTAATAAAATTACTTGGGTTACTATGGAAACGTATTGAGGTTGAATTGTCAAACTTGACGCTTATAAATTTAATTGCTGGTGTTCTCGAAAGTAAAATGATAAGTGATGATGAAATTTCCATTCCTGGGACTCCTCCAGAGCTGGTTGAGGCAGTGAATACTGCTTCATTAGAATTATTGCCAAAGAAATCAAGAGAAAAGTACGAAAATGCATACAGACGTTTTATGGATTATCGCATGAGTAAAAATACGAGTTCTTTCTCAGAAAATGTTGTAATGGCATACTTCCTAGACCTTTGTTTAAAGATGAAATCTTCAACATTATGGGCCAATTATTCAATGCTGAAGTCAACCCTTGCACTTAAACACAATGTAGATGTATCTACATACTCAAAACTTCGTTCTTTATTGAAACGGCAAGCTCAAGGTTATAGGGCAAAGAAATCTAAGATTTTAACGAAGGAAGAAATTGAAAAATTTATCCAGGAAGCTCCAGATAAAGAAAATTTTATGATTAAAAGGTGGGTCCGTTGAACTATAGGGAAACACGAATTTTTGACTGATTTTGCGAAAAATCGATAGTACTCACCTATTTTGAGAATAATCCGTCAAAAAATTTGCGGGTTATACATATTTTGCTGAGAAAAATCCAAAAAAAGATTTTTTTTCGCCACTTGAGCCATAACTTTTGGGCTAGTTATTTTATACAAACCACAGTTTAAATGAATTGCACTGTACGGAAAAGTGATCAACAACATGTTTTCTCGCTAATTATAACAACAATTCAGTTAGTTTCTTCATAATATTGTTTAAATTACCACTTTTATGAATATATATTTGACAGGCTACAAATTTGTATGAAAACAATTAAATCAAATAACAAATGACATAGAAGCTCTAGCGTAATGTGTAACATGGTTGCCAGCTGTAAACGATTACTTGAGAATCATGATATTTTTAAAATATTAATTAATTATTGCATTCGAATTTCATCTTAGAAAGTATTGGATGAGAGGGATGAATGCATTGTAATGCACATCAATCTATTCAAGAAGAGGAAAAAAAAATAATAATTGGATTCACCCTTCCCCTTCTAGAATAACTTAATGTGGATTACAAATAATTGGAGGCATTTGCCTTCCCCTCATGATATTCAAGAAGGGAATAAAATAATTGGATTCACCCTTCCCCTTCTTGAATAACTTAATGTGGATTACAAAGTATTGGATATCTTTTGAGGGCAAGGCAAATGCCTTGCCCTCAAAAGATATTCCAGAAGGGGAAGGGAATATAATAATTGGATTCACCCTTCCCCTTCTAGAATAATGTTATGGAATAACTTGATGTGGATTGCAAAGTATTGGATATTTTTTGAGGGGAAGGCTGAATACAATGATCATATATTTTTTGTTTCCCCTTCTTCAAATACGCAATATAAGGATATCATCCTATATAAAATGTGTTTATAATTTCATTTATGTTCTTGGGTTTGTCTTGAATGAATCTTACTAAAAATATAGTTTGATACAATATTTAATTTCGTATCTTAATAGTCACGTAGCATGATTGTCGAGTAGTCGATTACAGCTGGCAACCACGCTACAAAGTATTGTATGTTTTGTAGGTTGCATATCTGCGTATGCGATTATTATTAAAATTATTTATATCCAAACTGGTTGCCTGTCAAATATATATTTATAAAAGTGGTAATTTAAACAATATTATGAAGAATCTAACTGGATTTTTTTCATAGATAGCGAGAACACATGTTGTTGATCACTTTCATGTACAGAGCAATACATTTAAACTGTTTTTTGTATGAAATATCATGCCAAAAAGTAATGGCTCAAGTGGCGAAAAAAAATCTTTTTTTGGATTTTTCTTTGTAAATTGTGTATAACCCGCAAATTTTTTGACGGATTATCCTCAAAATAGGTGAGTACTATCGATTTTTCGCAAAATCAGTCAAAAATTCGTGTTTCCCTATAGTTCAACGGACCCGATTAAGGTAATATACAAGGTTTTAATTTCTATTTAGATTATAGCTTTATTTATTTTTTAGGTGGCTGTAATATTTGGTATTTCTGGGGCCTGTAGAATGGATGAGTTAGTCCGAATGACTGTACACGATATAGAAGACTTAGAATCTAAGCTTTTAATCAGCATACCTGATTCGAAAACCAACAAACCAAGATCATTTGTAATTAATCAGATCTACTTGAATGTTTATCGAAAGTATGTTTCGTTAAGACCAGAAAATATGAACAGTGACCGATTTTTCTTTAAATATCAAAGCGGAAAGGGTTGTAGACAAGTGGTAGGAATTCATCAATTTAGAAAAATGCCCAAAATAGTTGCTACTTATTTGAACTTGGTAAATCCGACAGAATATACTGGTCACTGCTTTCGTCGGTCTTCTGCAACAATATTGGTTGACTCTGGTGCCGACATAACTAGTTTAAAGAGGCATGGCGGATGGAAGTCATCAAACGTTGCTGAAGGATATATCGAAGAATCGCTTAACAACAAGGTTGAGGTGGCAAATAAAATTTTCACAGTACAAAATATTCAACAAAATGACCCTACCACCCTGCATGTTGTCCAAAATGTTTCTCATAGTTCTAAGAGTGTTCCTCCAATGTTCAATAATTGTACTAACTGTCAAATTACTGTAAATATAACAAATTGATCTTAAAAATGTATTCAGCAATAACTTGATGTTTTCAAAATATAAATTAATTCCTTATAAGCAATGTGTTTTCAATCATTTATGTAGAACACTAACAACTGTACGGAAATATCATTTCCTTACAGTGAGGAAATGACATTTCCTTACAGTAAGGAAGTCCTGACTTTTTCTTCAAGAAATTTTGACAGGAATGTCAAAATTTCCTAGCGATTTGCGGAAAAATATATAAAAATGAAAATAGCTGCTTTCTCTCGATTATTTTGAAATACATACATAAATTTAATAAATTTGTGACGTCACATAAGGAAGGAGGGGTTATAAAAATGTGACAACCTGTGACAAGGACAGAGGGATGGGTTCAAAAGTCCTAAAATTCGTGTGACGTACTTTATGGATGGCCCCTTTCCATTATTTTTACTCCATTTCCTTGTATTTTTCCGTTTTTGCTTTTTATGTGTGGTTCTTGTACCTGTTTTTCTGTTCCAAATTATTTTAAACTAAAATAATTTTCTGAGCTATCCCTTTCAATTTTATTTCCAAAATCTATCCATGAGTTATTTTTTACTTTCATCACTCGAAATATTGTCCTTGAAATAATAACTTAGGTACGTTATAATGCTTCTAGTTTTATTAAGCTATCCGGAACGTATTATTGGCATAATTTTTTTCAACAAAAGTAGTATTTTTTGTTATATAAATATACACAATAGTTTAAATTCCGCCATATTCGTTTTGGCACGAGAATAGTTACCAGTCACGCATGTAGATGGTTATCGAGTGTTATTTTTAACCTCGAATGTAATGAAATTCATCAAAATGATTATGATTTTGATACTGTGCAAAGCATAAAAGAAAATAATTATTATAGCTTTTAGTTTCCATTGTATTCAGATAAAAATCTGTATACGTGCTCAGCAGGAGAACATTAGTAAAAATTTTAGGTGTTTTCCGTACCCATTAGTTGAGATATTTGACACAATTTATATACCTGTACTAAGAATAGCTCTGCACAGATTTGAATTCATTTTTCTTTTAAATAAAATTATTAATTAGTCAGGTTAATTTTAAGCTAAAAATTGTTACTAGATACATGATAAATCTCCCAAAGGGAAAAGGAATCTGTATAACTACTAGAATATGCATGGTATACAACAATAAAATTTTGCGAAACGAAACGCGGAGCGAAGACAAACCTCAGAAACTTGTAAATCGGTCGCAGTGGCTGCCGTTGCCGCCAAGTTCAAAGTGAAAACGTTAGAGATCCCGGGGGATTATAGCTACAACAATCTTGTAATGCCTCTTCATTGTCTCTGGGGGCCGAGAAACGTGAGAATATGTATGCCAGAGAAGCAAAATCAGGACTACTGGCCGCCTGTTGCTCGCTCTCTCGCCATATGAACTCATATTCCACACCCTCTAATTCGTAGGTAAATATTTTATGAGTTCTTACTCTGTGACATTGGCAATAAAGTTAGTTTTATGTACTTTTGCACAGCCAGCTTTATGTTTATTGACGATGATAATGTAGTGATAGATTAAAGTGATTATTGGTTGAACAAAATTTACAGATGAAAAATGGAAAAACTATTTTTAGATGTAATTTACTACGTTAAAAGTGAAAATTTTGTCAATATTTCTGGTTTTTTGCGAAAATTGCGAGACGAGCGAAGCGATGCGAGCAACAAACGAGTCCAACAAAGTAGTATTTCAGCCGTGGCGTACACACCATTTTTTAGACGACGCATAAGATCCAAAACTTTTTCAATTACACTGAGGAAAGAAAATAAATAATAGAGAATTATAATTTATTATTTATTTATTGAACAATATACCGTACTTAATGAAATTTGCAATATCAATATTAATTTATTAATTCTTTTGATTGTACCTCCAGGACAATTACTAATATTTATTGGATTGGATGCAGATGGAATATGTAAGTATATCTATACCGGAGCTTCCCGAAAGTGTTTTGCAGTACGGAACTGTCACTTTCACTACATGGAACACTCAAAACGCAACCTTCGGTATGTAAATGAATACAGAACCAGCAACTTTCAGAAGGCGTCGTCTAAAAAATTATTTTTGTATATTTTACAGTTATTGCCGAAGTGCGGGAAAGTGTATTTTATTCATCCCATGTTTGGCAACAAAAGTTTCAAACATAGGTTATGTTATACCCAAATGTTTGACTAGGTTGTATTATCTTATTTATGTACAAAGAAACAAGCTAGTGCCAGCTTTTTCCAGAATTCTAGAATCAAATAATAAGAAGTGCTTTCTTAGACATTTTGTAGCATGTTCCCAAAAATACTTTTCTACATTCTCATTCAAACTCTTTCCTTTAGTGCTGTTGCGATAAATGGGACATTTGTACAAAATAAAAATAATACCAGGTCGAGTGGAGACCAAGGAATCCAGTTCCAGTCATTTCAGAATAAAACTATTCGTATTTAAGAGGGGCCCCACAATTTAGACAGCTCAAAACAGTTGGCACCCCTGACTTGCAACAAAATTTAGGTCATTTTGTATGCAACAAATCTAAAGAATGCAGTGAAATTAAGAGTTGAAATCTAAACATAATATAACTTGGACCTTTGTCTTCGGGATGGGGTAGGTATTTTGGTCAAGTTTAATATTGCTATAAAAAAAGATATAAGCCATTAAGAGATGGTGTGATTTTGACAATTTGTGGTCACCAATTTGAACGCCAAGAACTTAGCCCCAAAACAAATCCCAGAGAATTCGATTCTGAAAATATGAAATCTCAATTAACTGTATTTTTTGAGATTTTTTGCACGGAAAATTCTGCAAATTAACGGACACTTTTGTACATTAGTTCAGCTGTCCCACCGTGTTGATGGATGGCGTTGTATGGAACTTCAATGACAGATGACGACGGTCAAATGTCGTTGTCTTGTCATCAGTGGCGGATTTACCAGCTGGCTGAGTAGGCTCGAGACTAGGGCGGCAGATTTTGGGGCCGGCAAATTTGGGGAACGAATTTTTTTTACCTCATAGAAATCAAAAATATTTTTCTATGACGGTCTTCTGATGTCTGCAGCAAATTTTGTCGATGACTTTTATCTCTCACTTGTCATTGCACATTCCGAGAGTAGCAAACTTCCATATTCTAGACAGAGTAAAACATCTAGTTCGCCGCGCCTCAACCAGTAATCGGCCTCTCGCCTCTGCGCCCTTTGTCCACACTTTTTATGAGTGAAAAGAGCGAAATTGTAAAAACTATGCCCCTCTTATTCCCACTAACAACCCATAGGTAGGTACATGCCAGTCTTACCACTGGTTGGAGGCTACGACCTGGACGGTTTGTATATAATTTTTCGATTTTTATTCGAATATAATGAATAATTTACTGAATACCCCATTACCCCTCCCATACATGATTGAGCTTCGATTAGCTCAAAAATATACCGAAAATTATTTTATCTAATTCCGCTATCAAATGTGACACTTTAAGTCATTCCTTTACGTTAGGTAACGTCACATTTTTCATAACCTTCATATATCAGTTATGAAAAGTAGTTACGTTACGTTACTGTTTGGGTTTCGAAGCATAATTTATTAACTAGGTACTGTCAAAACTGACAATTATTTCATCATTTAAGCTGACAATTACCCCATTATTTTAATTCAATAGTATTTTAAGATTTATAAACATTGAAAACAACACTATTAAGCATACAGTTATTTAAAGTAAGTCAATTTTCTGGTTGAATACTTCATAGTAACAATACTTCTAGCACCATTTGAATCCACTTTAAATTTACCATTGTAATTGATGATTTTATTAAATATTATTAAAGCGCGGAATTAGATAAAACGTTGTACGTAAACACGTTATGAAGAAAGTGACTTTGTTCAACAGACAGTTCAACAGACTTTGCTTGTTGAACAATATCGCTCTTTTCATAACTAGTTACGTAAATAACTATTACGTGCAATTACAACGAAATTGTTGCATTGTAAAAATAATGTACCTATTCAGCCTATACCTTGAAAATTTGTAAATCCCTCACTGCATGTCATGTGTTTTGTATACCTACATAAAATACTTCAAATGTTTTATTTATTGTTTATAGCTTGTCAGTATTTGTAGGCGGTTATAATAAAACAATTTTCATGCTAGAAAAGTAAATTTGTGCATCGTAAATACTGTTTATGTTTATTCCACCTTCTTCCTGTCTTTAGGTGCAATGCTGTATGCAATCTTGACTATGTATTATAAAATTGATATTCTATTAGTTAAATATGTTTGTCGCAGAAGAAAGTAACTTTTAAAATTTCCTTGCTTCCGTATTTCAGTTTTTCCTGGATATATGTCAATTGAACTGTCTTTCAGAATGGGGAATGTATATAAGATTCTTCAAAACGATAAATTTAATAGAACATTTTTATAAATAACTAAATAATTTGCTTCAAAATTTCAATCGTGTGAATAGCAGTAATCAGTAAATCTAAGTTTAATTAATACTTGCTCATCTTTATGGATCAGATAGCCGAAACAGTTTAATTAGCGAGGTGCAATCCTCCTGAAATTCACTATCAGTTGAGATGCATCTAGTATCAAGAGTCAAGAGTCTTCTTCTCTTCTAATATAAACCCAGTAGGCCGGTGGCTGACAGCGTGTCGGGGTGTGCGACAGCTGTGCGCCGCGCGATTGTCTCAGGATGATTGATGATCTAGGACGGCTGTGAGCTCGGCCACCCTTGACTCTCTCTTTTCTCTCCGTCGGGCTCGGGGTTCCACTCCGGTTCACTATACTTACTATACAACCAACCTCTGTATGTATATATGCTACACTTTGTAAGTTCAGAGTCGTATTTTGCTCTAAACAAATTTCAAATTAATTTCAGCTATAGGATTTTGAAAAAATTTGGGAAAATTGAAGTAGAATGTCCTTATTTTTGTACATCTACCTCCAAGGAACATTTTTCCGCTTCCAAGTTTTTGTAAGACTTTTGTTCAGTAATTACCAAAATAATTGACATATAATTTAGTAGCAAATAACCATGAAGAAAAGTAACCTCACAAAGTAGAAATTAGTTGTAACCAACAATTAAACCTGGATATCTACATCTCCGGGGACATATTTTAATCCTGGAAAAAGTGTGTGGTTGATTTGAGTCACCGAGGTATAGATGTAAAAGAGAAAGAAGAGTAACTAATATGTGAACTCTGTACGTGGCATTCCCGAGCGAAGTGTAAATAGAGGTCGTGCTAGAAGTGTGGACGAAGACAAAAAGGAGAATTTAGTGTAAATTGTGGACAGTGGAAAGCATTTGAAGGACGTTGGTGTCTGTTGCTTTGAAAAAAAAGACTTCAACCTATGAAGATCGCCCTCCAGAATCTACAAATTGATGAGTCAAAGATGAATGCATTTAATGTTAATTACTTCAAGATTTAATCCAAGAAATACGAGGGAAATATATATTTTCGAATGAAAAAATATTCTGAATCCTGTCCTGTTTCAGCTCTTCTTTCCTTCAAGCCTGAAATGTTACTTTGTATCCTTGAGATGTGACTAAAGTTTCTATAGGTCCAGAATCAACAAAAGCTTGCTGATTACTTATGTAAACAATTATTAGTCCTATAAATAAGATAAACAACTTTATCATTAATTACTATTTCAATGCATAAACTGCTCCAATGCGCAATCAAGATTTCCAAAACTAGAACGCATTTCTCTGATTATTACTTATTCGAGAAATTCTATTAAATACTTCTGTTTCTACTTCTTGTTTTACTTGTTTAAAAGCAGTAACAGCAGGCCCTCGGGCATATAACCTTGTCTTTTTTTTTCCTCTTGATACCTCATTCCAATTCCCTATTCTCTCTGAAACAAGATCCTCCTACCGATTGCGTCTTACTTTCTTCTTGGTCTTCCTCTCTTCTTTTTCATTTCAGGTATATGCCATGCTACGTCCTCGACGACACTTGCCTGCTCCATAGGAAACTGTAATCAAGTGAATTAAATATTTGAGCATAAACGTAGAGAAGATAAAATATTGGTTTGAAGATTGGGGCACTTTGGTGTGCCAAAAAATTTTACATTTAGTTCGCGTTTGATTTCAATAGCTAGGATTGATTATTGTGGGTTAATAATCAAAGAAAATAGCATCTCCAGACGTAATGAATCATAGATATCAGCGTGTATACGCCTCGAACAGCGGCTATATCCACTGTATAGGTCTCCTCTAGCTCTAGGCACGTCTTGATACTATTCCGAACGAAAACTGTTCACGCCCGAAACAATACAAATGTTTCTTTGGTATAAATGTACAGAAAGCATTTGTTGAAATAAGGAAGACGTCGCTATTTATCGCAATCTTTTAGACATCGGCTTAAATAACTTCTCATTCCTCGAGTCAAAAGTTAGATTTTTGATCGAAAGAGATTTAGTGACTTTATCTCTGTTTCTCATTCATACTTAGGATAGGAAAACATTTGTTTATTAGAAATAATCAATAAGCATTCACTTAAAAATTGCTTATTTGCCTATTTCCAAAATAATAGCAGCTCACATAGTATGTTCAAATTTGTCTTGAAATGAACTGAAATTTATCATGATATCACAAAAAAATCAGATATAATTTTAATCCATAACAGTCAAGCTATTACATTATGTTCCTGAGTTCAATTTCTATAAAACCTTCATATAGGGTACATAGTATAAACATGCTTGGATACATTGATGTATCTGTACCGCAAGCGACGGGCTAACATCGGTGAAATGACGACAGGACTAGCGTTTACACGCGATTCCGTGACGTCACTTGTTCGTTTCCCTCCACGGCGTTCTTCACTGATAGGGATGATATATGGCGACGACTAGAAGATCGCGCAGCGGCCATCACTCAAATCAATTCGTCGTATTAGTGAGTGGCATTATTGTTTAAATCAGTTGATGTATGTGGCGCAATCAGTAGGATTATGCCGTTGAAACGGTTAATGGACGATTTGTTATTGTGGTTTATTTACATATTTTATTTTAATATAAATTAATTAAAAAAAACGATAATATATTAATTGTTGTGACATATTTAGGGGATTAGAAGTACTCTGTAAAGTATGTAATAAAGCTCAGGAGAATAACTACAGACACTACCGATACATAATAGTTATTTATGTACCAGGGCAGTAAAGTGATTCTTTATCGGACGAGTCTGAAATTATGAGACGAGCGAAGCGAGGCTTATAACAGACGAGTCCGATGAACACACTTAAGTTTTTTTTTATTGAAAATTATAGCAGAATTATAATAAATTTATCAATTTTTCAGTCATTTGGTAAACTACAATCATACAAATATGTATTTTAAATATTCAAATGTCAGTATACTCCCCAAAAACTTGACAAATTTACTTTTCCGCACTAGTGCGGAAAAGTGACTCTTTCCGCACGCTTTTTAGTGCGGAAAAGATTCACTTTCCGCACGTTAATAGAAAAAATGTTTTACAACACGACTTACGTACTATACTTACTATACTTACGACCTACTTGTACTTGTATTTATAAGAAAAATAAGAAATAACAGTTACATTATTAGAGGTGCTTGGTAAACTTTCATCTCCTCCATCTCTATTACTCTATTACCAATGAAAGAAGCACATTACAGAACTAACGTTTAATCATTATTAATATTATATTGTTGATAATCAAAAGTCCATTTTTCAATTATAATCAATACATACTTAGTCCTTTGGGCTTTTCGTGGCTTTATCGAATGTTTTAAAATAGTAAATTTTGAATAAAATGGCGTCTATTGACAGTTGCTAAGATGTTGCTAGGGAAGCCGTGCGATTCACTTTACAGCTGTGCGTCTTTTTACAGTGCGTAATAGACATCATTACATTGATGCCGACTGTGTGTTATTGACTGATTACACTGGGGGTGGTAGGTAAACTAAAATTATTTTAGTTGTTTTCTAGTTTAATTTTGAATAAATTTTGTGTTAACCAACTTCAGTATATGTAAAGTAGGGAGGGTGAGTGTAGGCTCACAGCACTTAGGCCACATGTGACCCATTGTACATCCTCCCGAGGAGTAGTCCTCCTAGGTCATCGTCCATCCTGTCCATCCCAGGAAGGTGGACAGGTCGCTTGGAGACATCTCCTTTATTGTTAGCCAACTTATTTAGTTGCTTTCTTCTTTATCTTGACCTCAATAGAAACTTTCAACAGTTAACCACAAACGATTTGAGGGCCTCCACCACATGCTCTGCCTATGGGCCGCCGAAGTCTAAATGCGACGCTGGGTCCCCTCATAGATGAACTGCGAAGAGCTCTTAGAAAATGACGTGTACAACATTATATCTATAGTTTCATGCAAATGATGAAAAAAACACATCGAGCATATGTATTCTCTTCCCTTTTCTCATTGAAAATAATTATTAATGGGTAAAAAGGACCCAAAAAATGTTTTATTTTTCTATTATTTTCATATTTTACCTAATTTTTGATATATAAATCTGAAAAAATGTCTCCTTTTTCAACAAGACCTTATAATTGTATTATAATAATTGTTCCAGACCACCAGCAACAAAATAAACGCTGAAAATTGGTATGTCCCATTTTCACCCACCCCGTGTCTCATAATTTTCCGAAATGGCGGGTGAAAATAAGACAATAGTTTCATTTTATTTTCTTCAAAATGTTTTTCTTGAATTTGACAAAATGTGCAATGCAAATTATAAGCATTTTTTAATAATTTTTTTCAGCACTAGAGGGTTTAGAAAAATAGTATTTAAGAGTAATAGGAAGACATGGGCGTCGGAAGGGGGGCAAAGCAGGGCACTTGCCCCCCCCCTGGAAAATTGAATATCCGATTTTGATTATTTGCCAAAACAAAATATGCTATACTTTTCCCAAACATCAAGAAAGCTCTTAACATTTTCGTAGCTCTACCTCCTACCACAACAACAATTGAAAGATCTTTTAGTAGCCTTCGTCGTGTAAAAACTTGGCTAAGATCAACAATGTGCGAAGAAAGGCTATCTGGTCTCTGCATTCTCAGTGTTCACCGAGAATGGACGAGTTCTATACAAGGGAAGTGCTGCCAACATAACGAGCAAAAAAATACTGAAAAGGTTAGTCGCATAAGGAAGTGGTATTTTCGACCAATTTTTGGTTTTTCTTATATATTTTGAGTCCCTCTACCACCCATGCTGTACCCGAAAAGTTTGGAGGTCTTTTTGGTTTGGGGTATTTTGACATTTTTGACGAGTTAACGAAAAACTAATGTCAGCTGTCTGTCAACAGTGTCAATAAATATTTGCTTTGTTTGGCTTTGCTTCTTTTGCTAGTGTTTCTGGTTTTGTGTTCTGGTATTTGGATACTGATTTTTATTCTACCTTTGTTTGTGATTTGTGAGACTCTGATCTGCTTTTATTATTGCAAATATCCTCGAGAAGAGTTAGTCCATCCTCATTTGTATCTTCGTTGTGATTATACTTTACAAATTGCGATGAAGCGTTGTGCATATCAAAATTGTAAAAATAATACAAGAGTTTTGGTTAGAGGACGAAGACGGAATGCCATTAAGTTTATTCCGTTTCCCAAACCCAAGAGATGTCCCAGCAGATGCCTCAAATGGATTGAGTTGTGTGGCAACCAAAATCTGAATTTTGACACAATCAACAAAACCACTTACATATGTAGTGAACATTTTGATAAAAATTGTGTAGATCCAAAACCCTATTGTAATGTAGGGTCTACTGACGCTGAAGTAAATGCAGGGTTGACTCAACCGAGTCTACAAGAACTTCCTACTGTATCAGATATTCCAATGGTTGTTGATGATCAATTTTCTGACAGTTCATCTCCAATTACACCTATTACAAGTATTTTGGAACACAGCTATAGTTCTACCAATAATGTAATGCCGAGTGTAATGCAACCACACACTAAACTGAAAAAAAGGATACCAAATACGAAACAGAAGATTGTACAAGTCTATTCAAAACTTCGCTGTGGACAAAAATACTCCTATCAGGAAAACTATTTTTCATACAAAAACCTGAAAAGAAATACTGCCATGTTTAGATACTTTACTGGACTCAACCCTTCACATTTTGAAGCGCTATACTCATTCTTAGATGAAAATGTAATGAATGACTTAAAATACCAATTCAAATATAAAAGGCAGCTTAGAGTTAGGAAGAATTTCTATTCAAAATTTTCCAATAGAGACAAGTTATGTTTGGTGCTAGTAAGATTGAGACGAGGATACACTTTACAGGAATTGACATTTTTTTGTAATACAAACAAATCATACATATCAGTGATATTTTTTACCTGGGTTCAATTTATGTACCACCAAATCATTGGACTAAGAGGTGATTTATTACTAGCATCTAGAAATATTAAGGACATTCCTTATTGTTTCAAATATTTTGAGGATAAAATTCTTGGGGTTATGGATGCTACCGAGATATCATTGCAAATGGCAAGAAACTTCAGGCAGCAAGGAAATACTTACTCCAGTTACAAGCACACCAACACAATTAAATTTCTAGTTGTAATTGCAGTTAGTGGTGCCATAATATACTGCAGTGAAGGATTTGAAGGCTCTATATCTGATAGTGAACTATTTGCACAGTGTGACATAAGGAACTTTCTGCAAGAAAATGACTGTTTATTAGCAGATAGAGGCTTCCTACTTCAAGATTTAGCGAATGAACTTAAAATTAAAGTGATCACTCCACCATTTCTTTTGAAAAGGGATAAACTGACAGCAGAAGAAGAACGTCTGACTAAGAAAATTGCCAAATCCAGAGTTCATGTTGAACGTGCCATTCGTAGGATTAAATTATATAGAATATTAAGTAACCGTTGTCCTATTACTATGTTACCAATAATATCAAATATTTTCAGTATTGTGTGCTTTCTTGTAAATTTTGAAAAACCTTTGGTTAAATAAAGATTTGTATTTGAAAAATTGTTTGATAACATATTTTGTAGTTTATGCAACTTTTTGGAATATTACCTTACCAAATTAGTGGTAGAAGGGTTTTAAGATAATATATATATATATATATAAATATTGATAACACAAAAAAAACATACCAAATCACTGTAGAATTTTATACAATACCAATAATTGAAGGTGTAATTAAAGCATTTTGTTTCTGTTAACACTTTATTTTATTTATCTAGTTAAATTAGAAATACAAAAGATAAAAACATCACTCTATAAACACATGTTAGCTTTTACAAGTTTAATCACAAACAGGATTTAATACACAATTACAAGTTTATCAATTGAAAATTAATAAGTCATTAATGATAGACTGCTACTCTGTACTAAAAATTGTTTAAATATTATATTTAAAGAAAATTCAACTTTTAACCCAAACAGATAGGACTTAGCCCCCGAACAACTTTCATGGCAAACATTTCTGGAACAAATACATTTTCATGAAAATTTTTAGTTTTGTCGATTATAAGCCTTATTGTATCAGAATAGTTTTCACGTTTTACAGGAACTATGAGTATCCCACTTGGATTCCAAATGATCAAATTACAATAATCAATATCAAATATTAATAATGAGACTAATATTTGATAAAGATATGGATGATTTGGCTTTAAAAATATTTTATCATTTATTTTAGACAGGCAGAAATTATTTAATTGGCTTTTTGTGAGAAATGTGTCAAAGTTTACAATATTTTTGCATTTTTCCAAGACTTTTGGACATTTAATTTCAAAAATGTGGTCAATTGACCCATCACTATTCCTAACTAACCCATCTATACTTGTTGCTAAGAAAGGAAAAAGTTTATTAACAACAAGTCCACATTCTTCTATTTTTTGGCTTGCGTTAATGTAAGAATTATATTTTTTTCTTGCAATGGATTCATTTTTTTTTCCATACTGCATCGCAGTAGTACAAACTGGTTTCGTTTGAAGCCATAAATTTTTAAGTAGAAAGTTTTTTTTTGCCTGGACACTTTTTAAACCACAAACAATATGGACATTGGATGATGTTATAAAATAGGTTCTCCAGTATATCCATTTATGACTACCTTGAGGGAAAGAGCCAGGTAATTGAACCAATTGATTGGTATAACCATTTAAAAAAATATTCATATTATCGATAAATATTTTGGTTTGTTTTTGTATTACCTCAAGTTCATTGAGGCTAAATTCAAATTCTTTATATTTAATTGAAAATAATGTTTCAAACATGGTTTCTTCACTCCCGTTTTGAATGTTCACTAAAAAAGCATTCATGTCAAGATTTCTACAATAATTAGTTGGAAGTGGATTATAAACACATCTTTCTGCAGGTTTATACCGCTTTATGGGATAAATATGAGTAGACACTGGTCCTGGTTCCCTTTTATTGGAGCCTTGTCCCCATTCACATGGCTTACTTGTAGAAGCTACAGGCACATGACCATGTTCTTCTATATACTTTGTTAAAAATAATAATAATGCAGTAATATGGCTGCACTTGCCCATTGCAGACTGTTTGCAATCACATTTACCTTGAACAACAGCTCCAGATATGTTATTTACGCATATTATAACATCATGTTTAATTTTTTTGTCAAATGATGCTTGACATTTACACTTACAATAATAGTAGCATTTAATAAGTGAATCATAAATTTGGCTCAGGTGGTCACTGTCTACATATTGTGAACCTCTTCTAAATGGCTTTACTGTTACTATTGAATTGTTATCCCTTTCAACAACTTCTGGATTTTCGCTTTCAATATTTTCATCCACTATATAAGAAATATATGGCCTTTATTGAAATACTGAGGCAAGGGGCGTGATGGAAATCTTGACCACTTCAAATTTTCTTGGAATACATCAAACGTACCCTTGTATGAAGTTGGAATTTGAATAATATTTCTCTTCATGTCATACCATTTTCCTTGGTCGATGCCTAGAAACATCTTGTTTATTCCCCCATTATCAATGCAGTCGTTAATTCTGAAAAATTCAAATATAAGAATAATGAAGTAGTTTCAGCAATTCAACATACCTCTTAATAAGTTCATCCTTCGACCCAGTTTGTTTGAGGGATCTGCACTCCAACCACCTTTTCAATTCCTTGACAGAATGGTCCTCCAAACGTACATTTTCTTGTAACATTGCCCCAGGAACATCTGACGGTAAAAGCACTACAGAATCCATGTCTAATAGTAAACTAATACTAGACTAAAGATAGGCTATAGAATTTCTAATAACTCTTCTCGAGGATATTTGCAATAATAAAAGCAGATCAGAGTATCACAAATCACTAACAGATTTAGAATAAAAATTAGTATCCAATATACCAGAAACACAAGCAAGCAAAACCAAGCCAAACGAAACAAAGTAAAGCAGTGTGTTGACAGCTGACAATTGACATTCGTTTTCGGTCAACTGTAAGGTGCAAAATACCCCAAACTAAAAAGACCTCCAAACTTTTCGGGTACAGCATGGGTGGTAGAGGGACTCAAAATATATAAGAAAAACCAAAAATTGGTCGAAAAAACCACTTCCTTATGC
>CAJUYH010007146.1:0-18236 GCA_910591685.1 Galerucella tenella
TCCTAAGTGGGTCGTAGAAAAAATATGCTGCTCGACTCGTGTGGATTTTCCATCATATCCACACTAGTTGCACAAACTACAATTTTTTCAAAATATGCCCTTTTACATTTAAAAACTACCTGCCAAATGTCAAATCAATTTATCCATACAATTTAAAGTTATCGAATTAGAACATTCAAGTTTTCAAAATTTCAACACCCTGTATTTCGAAAAGTAGCTAGACCCCTCAATCGCGCAAAAAAAATTATGGAAATAATAGTAAAAATTTATCCGAACAAATTCAAGTAGATCACTAGCGCTGCGAATACCAGCTTTGCATAGAATTTCAACATAGCATCGGTGGTTCAGTGGTTAGAATGCTCGCATTGCACGCGGGCGGCCCGGGTTCGAATCCGGGAAGGAGCATATTTATTATTATGAATCGCTGCTAAGACTAAGACTAAGGAGGCACAAGCACGCAAAAGCAAGGCACATAACGAAGCAATGTAACATATATCCTTTATCTATGAATGTAACATAACGTAGCGTAACGTAACGCGTAACGGTCAGATCTTTTGCGTCGCGACCCCTGGTCGCTCAAACATAACCTGGCGTAAAGAACTAAAGTTCCAATAAGAGAAGTAGATGGAGTAAACACTGGCTCCTGAAAAGAAATACACTGTCGCATTTAAATTGACTGAGGCCTGAGCGACACAGGTTTGTTTATACATCCGTTTAACTGACAACTAATACGATAACTTTTGGTATCCACATCAAGCCATAGCTCCGTATCAGTTTCAGTTTTTCTTACTTTTTGTGTTTATACATACAGATAACGAGAACCGAGAACGTCACACTGGTTGAAATTTTGCACTTGATTGGTGGGGGTAAAGGGCGATCGTAGTGCGAAGCTCCATCGAATGGATTTACCTTTTTGTGGTTGTTAACTATAACCAAACTTTTTTAAATATTATTCCACTTTTAAGTTTATAATATGGATAAAAAACGTGTCGCATTGATTGCGCTTACATTGGGAAAACAGTTGCTTGAAGGGATAGCCTAGGTCAACATTAATTAATCTGGCGCCAAGAGTTTTAAACAGAAAATTTTTAAAAACCCTTTAGGCACGCCAATCTACCACAAATATTAGGAAATAAATTTATTTTTAAATTAAAAATTTAATAAACATTCAGTCGTACATACCAATCTAAATTCTAACTACAAAATATTCAAACCAAACTGACGGGTGCGATTTCTAAACGAGTCGGGACTAGTGTTATTTGAGCGACGCTCGAGCGTCGCTCTAAGGAGTTCTTGGACTGTGGGGAAGTACACAACAAGAAGACGCTCAAGAGTTCGCGGACACAAAAATAAGTGAATTTTATACTAGTGCGATGTTCTCGAACTTAGCCCAGATGGTAGTGGTACCAATGTTTGACAAATGACAGCTATAAATTTTAGATTTAGTTTGGTTTTCGGATGAATGGGCTTAAGGTTTTGTTTTACCGATTTCCTTTGAAGGAAAAGGATTGTTTATAGTCTATATAGAAAGGACAAGGAGTAATAAATCATTCATTTAAGTAGATTTCATAGACGTACCAAAATATATTTTAAGAGGGTATACCGTAAGGTACATTTTGTATTGAACGAATGAGTTGCAGCTATGCTAAAGAATATACGATTTAGGTCAGAGGTAACAAAATTTGAAAATCTTCTACTTAGACGAAACATGGATAAATGCTGGATATACAGTTTCCAAATCTTGGCAAGATGAAAACATTAAAAGCGGAAGGCAGGCATTCGTGGAAGGTTTGCAGCCACCATCTGGAAAAGGAAAAAGACTTATCATTGTCCATGTTGGAAGTTCTGAAGGTTTTGTTGATGGTGGATTATTAACTTTTATTTCAAAACGCACGGGGGACTATCACGAAGATATGAATGGGGATGTCTTCGAGGAATGGTTTGTTCAAATGTTGGATCTGATTCCAAAAGGGGCTGTTATTGTTATGGACAACGCAAGTAACCATTCACGGTTACGAGAAGCATTGCCCACAAGTCGTTGGCGTAAAGCAGAGCTTTTGGAGTGGCTTATTTCGAAAAATATTAAGTTTCCAAAAGATCCACTAAGGAAAGAACTTTACAGAATTGCAAAAATGAACAAGAATAAATACAAAACCTACATTGTAGAAGAAATGGCTTCTTCTCGTGGTATATCAGTTCTTCGACTTCCCCCTTATCATTGTGAACTTAATCCCATAGAATTAATATGGGCTCAGGTAAAGGGGGAAGTTGAAAAAAAAAATACTACTTTTAAAATAAACGATGTTGTGAAATTGTTTGAGAGTGCTGTAAGTCATGTTAGTAAGGAAAATTGGACAAACTGTATCGAGCATGTTATCAAAGTAGAGGCAAATATGTGGAAAATTGACAATATTTGTGATGATTTAATCGACCCTATGATTATTAATGTCAACAACGATTCTTCCTCTTCCGAGTCGGATATAGAATAAAATGTAAGTAATAAATGTATTCCAATAATTATTTCTTTTCATTTTTTATTATATTATAATTTAAAACGTATTTTTTTCCCAAAATACACACCACTGCATTGCGTTATTGCTTATCTGCTAATCCTTTAACAATGAAGAAACCCTAAACTTTGCTACAACTGAAACAAATACGGGGTCGATCTACCTGGTTTTTAGATTTACGGAAGAAATGTAATTTAAAGTAAGAGATTTATCAAAAATTTCATGGTGCTCCCTGTAAAGGTTTTGCATACTTAATTAGGGTTTATTACTCCTCGTACTTTTTGTACATACTATAGCAAAGGAATTTTATTAAATTTATTGTGTTTATAGGTACCTATAGTGTAACTAATGTTAATGTGATGACCTTGAATTGTATTACAAATTTTATGCAGGTTAATTTTAATCCACTATATTAATTAATATATAATTAATTAATTTGAATTACATTTGAAAAGCATTATTTCACAATATTCGAATATATAAAAAAAAATTTCATGAAAGCCATTTGGCGGCTTTTTCCTTCAAAGGGATTAAAAATATGGGTCATCACATTAACAATAGTTACACTATACCTGGGTGTTGGTGTAAACAGTAACAACAACGCGACAGGTAGGAATTATTAATTATTCACAATTGAAATACTTTGATGCATTTTTCAATATATATTTTAATAGTTTATGAAGTAGCAGTACCAAAATAACTCGATATAATTTTTTCTGCATCTTTACGTTTAGCCATGTTGGTTACTTTTGCTCTAAATGTATTACCTTTCCCAGCTCCTTTTCCATCTAACAGCTCACATATTCTGGAAAAAAATACAATGAAAAAAAAATTTACCATTCAAATATGCAATTTGTATAATTACTGGGGTCCTAAAGTAGCAATAGCTTCCTCATTTCCATACAAAATAACGTTCCCTTCCTTTCTATCATCACCGGTGGACAAAAATAAAAAAATATCAGTTGATGCTAATTCTCTAATAAATGCTTGCATAAAATCTATTTCAGCTTCTTTTTTGTGCATTGAAAAATATTTAGGAGCAGGCTTGGTGTTCTTTAGCATGTTCACATTAGATAAAGCTAGTTCCTTTAAAACTGTTTGTAAGTTTTTGTTAGCAACTTTGTAATTTTTTTGTAACTTTTCCACCAAGTCGACATGTTGTGAGGGATTGTTACTAAAAATATCACCGAATGTAAAATAGTTTTTTATTAAACAAGGGAAAAAAGTATTAGATTTTAGCTCGAGGTTATGTTGTCTCCGGACGCGGAGCTGAGGGAGACAAAAAACCGAGAGCTAAAATCCAATATTTTTCCCGTGTATAATACACTATTTTTTTTCTGTGACAGGAAAAACGACGATTTAGTAGTGAAAGTACATATTATTACAATATACTTTGGCAAGTTTATCTGAAACCGTGAAAGGAATGCAGTCGAAAACATTCGACATTGCCACGTTTAACTATGAAAAAGTTGAAGTACTGATTATGTAGTGATAATAATAATTATAAATGGGTCGTTTTATTATTAACAATATTAAAAATATTTTTGAATGTTAATTTTATAATGTGCTTGTTCCCTTGGATTTATTCTATTAACATTATTTTCCAATTCATGAATATTAAAAGAGAACACTTTTCCAAATTTGTTATGGGCTTCTTAAAGCTCTGGCAACGTTGTACGAAAACCATAATTACCACACCCTCCGATTACATAATTGGTGATTTTTATGGACCAGCTGACTTCTTATTGGCAAGCGCGTGCGTGAGATCTTCCCTCTCACTTCGTCAATTGACTGATATTGATTTATCCAGTGGTGTTCGTATTGTCAGTTACCTTTGTAATTTCAGTTTTACTTGGTAAAATAGGTACCGTACGCCATTTGTACGTTTGACAGATATACGCCATGTTTTTCCTCGACTCTTACCGACGCCCCGTAGCTTCAGATAAACTTGCCAAACTATATATTAAAGTCAGAATGTTATCGATATGAAAGTTGAATTTTTAAACTAGTAAGCTGTGGTAGTTATAGCGACAATTAGACCTGAGCGTTGCCAGTTGCTGAGGAAAACTTCAAAGTAATCAAATATCTGTCAATTTAATTCTCTGAATAATAGCTGCGTTCGTTATTTGCATCGCAGAGGCGACGGATTTTTGGTGACGTGATCACAGATTAATCTGAGCAAATTGCTATTAACGAACGGCCCGACCAATCATACATATATAAACGAACTTCTAACCTCCCTTTTGCATGTCTTTCATTTTAGAGACTAAGGTTTTTTTATTGTTTGATTATGTCGTTTTAGATTTCATTTTCATTATTTACGACTATGTCTAGCAGTCTAGCCCTTCGGCAATTTTGGTCGCTACTCATGGTCAACAAACAGTACGAGATTTATCTAATGATAGGAGTGACTACAACATAACCTCAAAATGACAGATAAACAGATTAATCTTTCTCGTCGGTCAAAATATTCCGAGCAAACAGATTTACAGACTGATCTGAGCGGAATTACCGAACAGTTCAGATTCACCTCCCCTACCTCTAGATGTAATAAACGAACGATTCAGACTAAAAAGATTAATCGGACGCAAATAAAGTTAATAAATGTCCGATTCCGAGTTCTCTCCGACTCCACCGGAGTTGATAGAAGCAGCGCAAGTAGCGTCACGAAAATTATTGCCAGCTATTGTAAATCGCGCAAAATTTACGAAGCCGCGTATTAAAGATTTAAGGAATGGAAAATGAAAAAGACATGCAGTTCTTTCTCGGAGACAGTGTTATTGGCTAATTTTTCGGAACTGGCAAAACAACAAAAGCCATCAACATTGTAGTCGAATTATTCAATGATTAAAAGTATGTTACGATCCAATATAATAATGTAGACATTTCAAAATATTTCAAACAAGATTACATTTCTGTAACAAAATGGGAAAGGTTATAAGCCCAAGAAAAGCTGCGATTTTTACGATTACACAAATTAGTGATTTTTAAAATAATGCACCCGATGAAGTTTATTTAATGGCCAAGGTTGTTGACGTTTTGTTGTTGTATTTGGGATTGCAGGAGCTTATCGATTAGATGATATTAAAGATTCGGGAAAGTTATTAGACAATTTTTGGTGGTCATAAGTTTTTACACGTATCCGTATCCGTATTGGAGTTACGTTGACGTAAAGAAATTGTCAAGAAAGTCTTTTTAGCAGAAAACGTATCGCTTCGTTCTGTTTCTAATTGTATAACCTCAAAGTTTTTTTATTTTACCCTTTTATATTTCTGTAAAACGTAAAATGGAGGCGATATTAAATAATCCATTGCTGCTAGACGAGGAAGATGATGTAATATAGCACAAATAGCACGGAATACTGACTTTGGTCGGGATACGGATACGTTTAAGTATACGGAGTAGGGTACGTAACAATACGTTCAACGCATCGTATCGGCTGAGACCTAACGGGTCTACACATGCGCAGTTCGTTACGTATACGGATACGTGAGAAATTTAAGACAAGCTAAAAGTCTCTAATAATTGTGAAACTGAAGTAAACAGGAGATTTGTAGTTACTGAAGAATTATATTAAATATTACCGAATGTACATAGCCCTTCGTCAAGCAGCAGCAATGGATCGCCGCCTGTTTTATGCATATCGCAATGTATCAATCAGGTTGTGGGTAAAAATCAGTTTTATAAGGTACCTCAAACAGTAGCTAATTTTTTTTCAACTTGAAAATGCTAACTCACATACAGGTCATTCATTTAGAGGATCGTCTGCTACACTTTTAATTGAATCAGGGGGAGACTTGATGACACTAAAGAAACATGGCGGTTGGAAGGGTCGCTGAAGGGTATGTTGATGAATCGGTGGCACACAGACTACTACTACTACTGAATGTGTAGGCGAGCCTTGACCTAGCCAAACTAAAGTCAAGGTTCCGGCACTGAGGCCACTGGCGGGCACATTGTGCCATTCCTGCTACCTAGACATCCATGAAGCCGAGCCCTTCAATAAAGGCCACAACCTTTTTCAGTGGATGTCTGCTTGTGTCTCCAGGGGCCATGACAGGGACTCCGAAGATTCGCCTGTGTAATACAGCCCAGTGTGGACACTCTAAGAGAACATGGACTGACGTTTCGTCAGTCATGCCGCAACCCCTACATAGGGAACTTTCCTCTACTCCTAGGTTGTAGAGGTGCTTCCTCGCACAGCAGTGCCCTGTTAGGAGTCCTGCTATCTTCCTCAACCTACTCCTTGGTAGTTTAACAGCTGCCCCAGCGTGTCCATCAGTCCATCCCTTCAGTAGAAGTTTGGATTGTCTAGGACCCTGCAGAGCATTCCAATGAGCGAGGTGCTGGTTCCTCAGCCACTTCCTCGTCTCCTTGCGTATTGTTTGTTTTGTTAGGCCGAGGATCGGGCCGCAGAAAGGAGCTACCGCCCCTTCCGCAGCCAGTGCATCCGCCATTTCGTTGCCTTCAAAACCAGAGTGGGCCGGAATCCATCCAAGCCGCACTGCGTTCCGACTTGCAAGATCAGCAAGTCGTTCTCGACATTGGTCAGCAAGTCCTGAGTTGATGGTATATCCACTCAGGGCTTTAATTGCTGCCTGACTGTCGGTGTATATGTGGTTGTGCGTCGATCCACATAACCTCTGTCTAGGTGTATCTGCGCACATTCCAAGATAGCGTATATCTCGGCCTGATATGCAGATACACCATCACCCAATGGTACACAGATTTGTGTCCTTGGCACACAGAACAGAAATTTCTAATAAAATGTTCAGAAATAACACGAAATAACACCCGATTTGCGACCAGGTACATCAACAGCAGTTGTGTCCATGACAGAGAAAAATATTATTCCAACACAAGAAAATTCGTCTGTTGTACCGAATAGTTCAAGGAACATGTCATTCATGCAATGCACATTTAATAATTGTACTTTTGATATTTAAAAAGAAATGTAACTTATGTTCAATAAAAAATTCTAAAATCAAATATCTTCCTTTATCTATATATATATATATATATATATATATATTACTATATATCCGGGAAAAAAGCAATTTCATGAAAAGTTATATTTTGTTACCTGTCAACAGATATAAAATGTCAAATTTTTTTGCCCGTCACAGAAAAAATGTATTTTACAAAAATTGTAATGAATACTTACTTTAATAATGTAGTGAGTCGCTTCTCTCTATTTAAACTTACTGATAACCTGTTCAAAACTCTGTTACCCACCCAAAAATGCAACAAAATTTTATCTTTCCGCTTACTTTTCTCTGTATGTAGTAATTTTATTACTTGTAATTGACTAAGATTTGTGACATGTGTTCCACAACACATATTACTATCGATATTACCAATATTTATTACTCTTATATCTCCTTTGTGATCTTCTGGTAGTCCTTTTACACTTCTAACCTAAAAATATATAATATAATTGGAATAGTTCCCATTTTATTTAATTAATAAAATAACCTCATCATATAACTCTTTTGGTATATCTTGAGGATAAACAGTCACTGTAACTTTCAGTCCTTCCCTTATTAGCTCATTAACTCTATTCTCAGCTTTATGAATATCTGCATCCAATAATGCAGGAATATCTGTAAGAGATGTAATTTTTACAAATTGTAAATTTACAAGTAAATGTTTTGGTTACCTAACTCGACATAAGATACTTCTTCCCCTAACCACCAGGAAACAGTTTCAGCAGAAAAATTCTGTTCAAGGATGGCAGACAATAAATGTTGACCAGAATGTTGCTGCATGTGATCAAACCTACGTTCCCAGTCAACTTTTTGTTTAACAGCAGCGCCAATTTCTAATGATTGGGAAATGAAATGAATAGCTTTATCCTCTCTTCTAACTACCTTCTTTACAGGAATTTCATCTATTGAACCATAATCGCATGGCTGAAATGTATAAAGTATATTTTATTAAAAATGATTTATTTCCTAAAAATACTGAAAATGAATTTTTAAATAACTACTTCAATTAACTAAACAAAAAGTTTCAATTTCTTACCTGGCCACCTCCTTCCGGAAATAATATTGTATCTTCTAAAATAACTGCATAATATTCAACAGCCTGGGTTTTACCGTCAATCACCTCATCAATATGTACTTTGTTACATTCAATTACCTTGGAAGTAAACTGCAAAGAATATATTTTGTATTTCTAATCTTTACGGCAGAATGTTATGACATACTTCTTTTGGAAAAGAATTGTCTTGGCATTTGAACACCATGATAGCTTCTTGATATTTTTCGTAATTTAATTTGAATAATTTCCAGCAAAAGTATTGTTCGCTGAAAGTCAAAAGTTAGATACACAGACAAATATCTAACCAAACACCAAACCACTATAAATATTGTAGTCACAACTCTGCGGGTGTGCTGTCCTCTGCACCCTGCACACGCAGTCAACGTGACATCATGTGGTATTCTCGCCCCAGCGTTGCCACAGGTGGCCCGATATGGACAGATCTGGCCCTTTTTAAGACTGAGTGGCCCCACTGGACCCTTGGCACCTCTTTTTGAAATCTGGCCCGTTTTCCCGCCTGTCCACTGTGATCTGTACTGACTGAACTGAACTCAGCCAATGACAGCCATGCCTAATGAAATTAAAAAGAAGAATTTGTCATGTCATTCTAGATGCTTGGGTTGAGGTTTGGTCATAGAGAAATAATAAGTTTTTCTTTATGGGTTTGGTACATACAGAAATTTCTCTATGATTTGGTCAATGTTTGGTGTTGTTACCAAATAAGGAAAATACAAAATTATTAGGTTCAACACAGTTTAACACGAAAAAAAACGAGTTGAGTGATGGCCCGGAATTTTCAGAGCCTGTGGCAACACTGATTCGCCCTGATGATAAGCATTCTTTGCTTTGCTCGAGTGAATTACTAAACTTTTCCGTCGACTGGGCAAGGGTACAGGATATTTCCGTGAAAAGAAGTTAATGAGTTCTATATAATATAATTATACAAATTTTATTGTATACTTGGTTGCCTATATCAAAATCGATAAGCAAAATGCATCCCATTTTGCAATTGCTGATGACCTCGTGTGGACTCAGTTGAAGCCTCTGTCAGACTTACATAAAATTCAACATGGGATCTACAGAAATAAATTACAGTAGCGTATTAAAGTATCTGGGTATATTTGTATCTTTATTATTAGGTACCTATCCCAAAAACAGAAAAATGCAAAAGTCGATTAATTCTTTAGACAATCAATTTATTTTTCTGACATTACTTACGTTATTCTTTAGCCATTCTATCCTTTGTACCTCTGCAATTGTTCCCAAATTAGTCATTTTCATTAGGTTTGTTACTGTTTATAAACTTTCCTTCTACCTCTCTTCTTACCAAACTTCATTCGTTTTGATTTTGCTCAACAACCCATGCACTCAAACTATATCCTGAATCTTTTTATAAATAAGATAAAATATAAGAAATAAATCAGCGTCAACTTAAAAATCTATTTAAGAAATAATTTATATACATTATAAAATAAAATGTTTTCTAATAAATTCAACCATTGCATAGTAATTTTTTTAATACAAAAATGTGAGAACAAAAGTTATTCTGCTTTTGTTTTGGTTTTAGTTTTTTTCAATTTCTTCAATCCATCCAAATTACCCTTCATTAAATTGCTGTAGGCAACTTGAAATTTATTCACATCTTTTTGGTGAATTACTGTTGCAATTTTCTTTGATCTAGATTTGGCTCTTACCAAGCACATGTTCTCCTGTGGTTCTGGTAGAGGTGGCCTTCCAATTCTTGGAATAGGTCGATTTCTACCATTATCTATAATATAATAAAATATTTCAATCATAACACGTTACATGTGAAGGCATCACTATTGAATCCATTTATTTTCAAACAGTATTATATTGTACCTGTTTACAAATGTGTTAATTCAATTAACTATAGTTGTAGCACTAAAAACTGAGATTAATGATTATACGTTTTTAAATATGTATAATAATCCCTTTCCCTAAAAAAAGTATTTTATTTCACTTACACCTTTTGAATGTTATGGTCACTGAACTATCCAATCTGGATTTTTGAAATAACTTGGTTAACTCCAACAAAAACTAAAATGTACTAAGATTAAAAATATTTATTAACATCGTTCTCAACTCACCGTATCATTTTCTAGTAATACCATTTTATAAAATAAACACTGTAAATAAACTATATTTAATAGACAAGTTGCTTGTCGTATATATCACATATGCACATATGGCGTCAGTATATAAGTATTGTTCTATGATATGGCAAATTTTATTTTCGATTATAACATTCAGCACACCATTAGTAATCGATTATGAGAATATTACCTTTTGAAAGAGAACTAGGAGCAATCGCTATGCAATCGAGCTCGCGTTGATAGTTTTATGGTAGTAAAAAAATGGGGATACAGTACATTTCAGGATTGGTAGCTCTGCTTTCAAGCTGTGGTATTACTGCCTTCGTTTTCTTTCCTTTCTAACATAGCCTAACTGGTCACACGTGTTAGTTAAAAATAAATTTAAAATGGATAAACCCGTAGTTCTTGCTCGTGTTATCAAAGTTTTGGGTAGAACTGGATCCCAGGGACAATGTACCCAAGTCAAAGTTGAATTCCTTGGTGAACAAAATCGACAAATTATCAGGAACGTAAAAGGACCCGTAAGAGAAGGAGACATCCTTACGTTGCTGGAATCTGAACGTGAAGCTAGAAGATTAAGATAGTTTGAAAAAGGTAATTGTTGTAATTCAGTGCTTCTCTGGGTGTTTATGTAGTCATGCAATGATAGATTCAATATCACTACTGCTAAGTTAGCATTGAAAACTGAAGTTTAGAATTTACCGTTTCTCATCCTAACTTACTGTTAAAAAAGTTACACAGTAATTTTATTCTCTATACTATATGTTCAATTCTAATTCACTATTTTGACTGTTTTAAATACTAATTTGGAATCTGCATTCGATCTGTTACTATATCCTTTATCAATTTTATAATAACCTTCTGTATTTGAAATCTGTGGGGGTGATTATATTATAAAAAGTAGAAGTTTATCATTGCTATGAAATTTTAAATGTTTGCCTGAATCATCTGTCAAGTTGGAAATGATGTAGGATAGAATATTTCAATATTATACCTATAATTACCTAATTAATACTTGCGACTTTGTGCCAGGTTAATGAAATTTAACAATTGCACTTCTTAAATTTGTTGCTAAATGTACTGAATGTTGGTATAATAGGATATTTATAAAATTTTAATCAGTTCATTCACTAATTTGTTATTTTTTGTTACAGAAAACCAGATGATCCAGAGACTAAGATGTTTTTAATTTTTATGTAATATAAGTACACCCAAATTAAACATTCTGTTATTTAAAAAGTTTCCCAACCTTTTTTTAATTCAAATTATGATAGTGTGTTGTCCAACAGTTTGCATTTTGCACAGCAGTTACAACAAATATTCTTGAACTCTACTATGGAATTTATTTTTAAGTAATGCTACAAGAAAATATGTCTGACATAAGTTTGTTTGCTTATTTGCCTATGGCACTTTTAGCCAGGCCACACATCAAGGAAACTAAAAACAAAAAATAAAATCTGAAACATGAAATACGAAACAGAAAGTTTGTGCTTCATCAATGAGCAAACCTAAAATAATAATAATACATTTATTGCTTCTCAAACAAAGTTTACAGCAACGGTTTGGGGTTAACAAAAATTTCCAAGTTCTCCAAGAATAACAATAAAAAATAACATGAAATTATTCATTCAAAATAAAAGAATGTAATTTTAAAATATTCCATATAATATATATCCAGTAATTATCTTGGCAGATTCATAACTTAAGTTATTCAGAGTCGAAATTAGTGCATTAAAATTATCAAAACAATTGACTTTTGGCTTCATTACTGAATATATTGGACAATCAAATAACAAATGGTGGAGGGTTTCGTATTCATTCTTATTACAAGCCGTGCATAGTTCTTCCGGGTTAACATTATAGCTATTACCATTGAAAGAGAAAAAATTTTTATGACTCTTGGACATCCGTAATTTTGTAAGAGTGCGAGTGACTTGTATGGGTAGTTTAAGTAACAGGTATATTGTTCTACTTGGGCAGTAATATTCAAGCTGGTGTAAGTTCATAAAAGAGCACCGCTGTGCCAAACTAAGATCCATACAGTTTAGTTTATTGTATAAATTTTCAAAAAGAGTCTTTCGATTATTTCTTAGTGACTTTAGATCTACGTTTTCCCAAATATTCAAACCTCCCGCAAGGTCAAATAGAGTAGGGGAAGTTGGGGCAAAGTGGTCACCTTAACAAAGCCTTCCTATAAATATTTTTTTAGTAACTGAGAGAGTATTTTGGATGACTGAAGTCTCTTCTTCCATGATTTAGCTGTTGTTTCCCGACATATCCAGTGATTCTAGACCAGAACTATGAATTGATACAGGAAAAAGTGAGTTAATGCAAAATATCCGCTTTGCCCCATATATGGGGCAAAGAGGATACGTATATCGGGGCAAAGTGGAAAGTAATTATCAGATGAAAGAAAACACTATAGATTTAATGAAATAAATCAGTCCCCACAACCAGGGCCCTCTAGAGTTAGATCCCCGTCTCCTATAGTCCATTCAGTACTAAAAGGGACTTGGTACTGACTTGCTGCCTTTTTTGCACTAAGTATATTATTTCTGACATCCTGTATAGCTGCTATCATACTGTCTTCCGACCAAGATTGTTGCTAAGTTGTACGTATATATTTACGCACCATTATGGAACTTTATTCTGAAAAAAAAAAATTCAACTTAATTTTTCTATAGGGGCCAAGTGGACCACTTTGCCCCATAATAGGAAATCCACTTTGCCCCAATACGTATCGAAGCAGTATTTTGAAAGTAATGAAAAAATTAGCTTGTTTTGTTTGATTGCTTATATGTATGTCTCAGATATATATAAAATGTCATTCTAACCTTATATGATACCGAACAAACAATTTGTATTTTCAGATAAACTGCTACTTTACTTACCAATGAATATTACAAGCACGTGGTTCAAAACTTTTCACTTCACGAAAAAATTGGGTGCAGTCTCGACCATGGTTAAATGCAGACTAAGTTAGCTGTACATACGTAAGGGGAATGATATACGCGAAGACACCTATAGATGTCGTAACCATGTTGGAAATATCATATAAAATCACTTTGCCCCGAGGGGCCACTTTGCCCCAACTTCCCCTACGCATTAAAACGTTCTTCGGAAGAACTTGCAAATAGTCGCAAGCGAGAAAAACAAAGCTTGGGAAATCGAGTATTTTCCATTAGAATTTTTTCCAACCAATTGATTGCTACCTTGAATATATTATGGGCTAACTTGACCCTACCTGTTTCAAGTCTCACTATACAGTCTGGAGTATTTCGCGATAGCAACAATACCCGTTTGAAAAAATTTAATTGAACTTTTTCAAGAAGATCTACGTAACGTAATCACCAGGCCCCAACACAGCCAAACATAACACTTAGAGCGAGTGATTCAAATAATAGAAAAACACAAAAATAATTCAACATGGTTCTCATAAAGTGTTAAAATAATTGACAGCGTGCGGACAAATTTCAGTCTTATTATAAGAATGTCTGCACAGACATTCAGTAGATTAGTTTCCATTGTCAAGCCTCACATACCTAATTAAATCCTTTCTTGTCTTTCCCCTTTGAAACGAGCAACAAGAAACAAAAATATAGAACAGAACCTATTTCATGTAAACACGTTTCTACAGGATTTGTTTCGCTATGACGTCACATGAAACATGTGTGTACTCTCATTATGGCAATGTATACTTATTTTATGAAACGTGTTTCGTTTCCTTGATGTGTGGCCGGCCTTAAGATTAAATTAATTTCAAATTTTTTACAGAGAATTTTATTAGTATCTAGCTAGATGTAAGTGTAGCAGCAAGAAAATCAATTTGTATTGAGGTGTTACTTGACAAATATATAATGTTTCTTCAATGTCTATAGTTTGTGATTGATCAAAACATTAGGAGGAAATCTATTATTGTTCTCTAAAGGTTTACCTTATTTCATACCCAATTTGTTTGCCATTTTCCCCATACTATCCTCATCAATGTTTCATGAACATTCATTAGGTATCTCATATTATCTTATATTTCTCCATGGTACGTTCATCAAGCACGGTTTCCGGTGTACGTTTGACGTAATATCTATTGGAAACTTCTAAGTTACATTATTGGGTAGCAAACATACGAAAAAGGCATCATTGTCTTTTAAAAGAACATCAATACAACATATTTTGTTTCTGTTGTAGAAACTTCACAAAAATACATTGTGTGTACATGAGGTTAGAATGTTGAACAAAATATAACGTTTCCACATGTTCTGTATATCACGGTATATTGTATATAACAAACAAATGTTAAATAATGACATACATGTGACATTCCATGTAAGTACTGCAGTTACGTGCAAGTGATATCAAAGTTGCATTACAAATGAATGTTTGAATGTTATGTGCTTGCTGGATTGAGACATTTAGGATGGTTTCCAGAAAAGAAAATAATCAATTTCTTGTGATTAAATAATGTTGGTTGTAAAGTTTTTAAGTACCTAAATTTGAGAGAAAATGGCGATGAGAGAGGCACCTACACTCCTGAAATAATTTTTAAGATGTTTGTATAGTGTATTCATTCAAATATTTGGGTTGGGCTGAACAGCCTATGCATTTGAACTGAATCTTTGTACCATTTCCCACGTTATCTACTTCAATTCCAGAAGCTCCGTGTCTTCTATCATAAAATACTTTATATAGGCCACCAATTTAACTAGTGGGATTTTCAGTAGTTGTAATATGTAATTGTATTGTTACGAACTCACTGATTCTGAAGCCGGTCCTGTCGCAAACTATGAATGCGACCTTTCTAGAAAGGTTCTTTGCAGGTAATATTCAGACTGTTCTCGAAGAGTATACAAGGCGTACAATGGTTTATCGCGAATGTTCTCGAATTATAAAGTATACGCAGAGGTGGTATAGTCAAGAAAGTTCTAGAGATTCGAAGGACTATATATACTCGGGTTTTCGAGTGAGTCGGGGAGTTGTTCAGTGTACAGTGAATCGGTAAACAGTTTCAGTATACAGTGAGTGAACAGAAAGTGAATATATCTTAGTGTTAAAGATAAATTAGGACAATTATTATACCGAGTGTAAATAAATTAGTAGACAATAAGTAGTGTGTATATAAATTAAGTTTATCATAGTGTGTAAGTGTTTCTTTAATAAATCAATGGTAATTAGTCATAGCGAGTGTATAATTTTATCCCACGGTAAAAACAGTTTAAATAAATAAGAAAAACATTACAGTATTATTATTTCCTCTCCAAAGTGCTTCCGTCTGAGTCCTTGTAGGTTCTCGAAGAAGCAGAATATGTTAGTAGTTGTTTTATCGTCAAGTTCACCTTTTCTGCACATAGGTATACTAACTTTGCTCATTTTGTGCAGATGCTTTCTCAGGGTGCAGTGTCCCAGTCACCAGGTCGCTAACTGCCTTCAAATGTCTCTTACCCAGTTTCAATAGTCTGTATGAGAGTTTCTTTTGTCTACATTATTCAGTAAATTCTTTGCATGGAGGTGTCCTTGTGTCAGTCTCCATTTGAGTTGATCCGATTTCCCCTCTTATGTAATCATTTGTGATTCCAATCTCCTTTAGACCCTTCTTTAGCTAATTGATTTGCCATTTCATTTCATTACCTGCAATCTTCATGTGCCAACGTGTTAAAGGATTTTTACCAGTTTTTAGTTTAGGATGCCCTAAATTACAAAAGTCATAGAGGCTTCATTCCAATGCGCAAAAAAGGTAAATAAAAGATCAAGCAGTTTATTTTCAATGCAGAAAATAAACTGCTTGATGTTTCATTTACCTTTTTTGTACATTGGAATGAAGCCTCTATGACTTTTGTAATTTAGGGCATCCTAAACTAAAAACTGGTAAAAATCCCTTAACACGTTGGCACATGAAGATTGCAGGTAATGAAATGAAATGGCAGACCAATTAGCTAAAGAAGGGTCTAAAGGTCAAAAATACTAAATCGATTGGGTTATTATTGGTTTCGAAAAAATGGTATTTCAACAAATTAAACTGATATCTGTAACTTATTGACAAACGAAAAACGTGCACATGTTTTTAACCATCAATATCAAACGTTAAAATTACAATTGCAAATTATTTTCCCGAAGATCTTTTCAATGAAAATCGTGATTAAAGGAAACGGATTAAGCATGCTGGCGTGAAGTGTGTAGGAATAAGAGGATTTCAAATTGACAAGTTCGTTCGAAATTACTCTAAACTTAATTTATTATGCTCGTAATCCAGATCAATTGTGCCAGAAAGGCGAATGTCAAATGTTTTACTTGTTTTTTTATTGTCTACTAGAATAACCTACATACAAAAGCTCATTTTTTTATTGAAAATTTTTATTTAACCTTCTAAAATGGCCTTTTTCCAACATACAGGGTTAATAAAAAACTCTGTTAGTATACCTATACAACAGTTCTTTTTTTGAAAAAAAGATTCTAAAAAAACATTATTGCTATTCGAATGATATCAAAGTAAATATATCCGCTTTGTTATTTTAGATGGACACCCTATATAGTGGTTTATAAATATATTAAGGAAGTTAATAATAATAATTATGAAGCTGGAAACCAGTAAACAACTGAAATTTTTTAGAATTCTTTCCAGCAAATTAATTGTTATTATGAATTAAAAAAATATTCAATCTATATTTTTTTCCAATTCTCGCATATGGAAGTTTATTAAATTTTATTTTTAAATATTTACTTGCTGAAAAATATTCTAAAACTTGACATGCATGACACTAAGTCAACAAATAAATGTGGTTGGGTAGGTACATGGTACATTACATTACCTCAAGCCATCAGGCTCTAATTTTAGTACCTTTATTTTTATTAATAGAAAAAATGAGAAAATGAAAAATGTAAGAAGTCAAGAAAACAATGTCCTGCGGACTTGTGATGTTTTCAAGCAACTCAGTTTCGTTATAAAATAAATCTACTGCGAAGTCCACGACAGTTGACAGTTGACAATACCTTGGTGGGAAAACAATAAACAATAGGGCATGTCCACGACAGTTGACAGTTGACAATACCTTGGTGGTAAAACAATAAACAATAGACACGATGAAAAATTATCAAACAACAAACAACTATTAACCTATATTATATATTATTAAATATGCAAGCTTAACAATTAAAATAACTTTAAAAGTAGACTCATGAAGCAAAACCAACTAAACTGAAACACGATCTATCATTATAAATCAGCATAACCTCACTATTAAGTACCTACCACGTGTTCTGAACGCTTTGTTCTTTGTTTTACCACCAGGCTAGTTTGTGTCTCACGTGGACTTGCCCTATAGACTCAATGAAAAATTATCAAACAAACAACTATTAAACCTATATTATCAAATGTGCAAGCTCAATAATTAAAATAACTTTGAAAGTACACTGAAGCAAAACCAACTCAACTCAAACACGATCTGATCTATCATTATAAATCAGCATTAACCTCACTATTAAGTAGATACCACGTGTTCTGAACGCTTTGTTTATTTTTCTACTAGCGTGCGAAAATAGTATATTATTAAACGAGCAATTTATGATAGCCATAATTCAC
>CAJUYH010007147.1:0-18226 GCA_910591685.1 Galerucella tenella
CTAACTGGAGGCTAAGTGTAATTGAGCATTTGACAACCTTGTTCGGGTTATGAACGTGAGTGTAATGTTGTCAGAGTGTAAATTTCTCATTTTAATTTGTTGTAAGGAGGATCACCCGTTACATGAAATACACATACCATTAATTTTATTTGCATATAACATATATAACACAGTGAATCAAGAATATAGAGGTGAAAGTTATTATTTTTCTATTTTACCGTAAGCTTACTCTGACAACATCGTGGAAAATTTCACTTGTCAGTGTCAAAATTGTGGTACTGCTATTTTTATTTCGTCTATGTTGTGCTTTGTTGAGTTGTTTGCATTTGAGCATGTCCACGAAACAAAAAAGATATCCCAATTTCACGGAGTCAGAGCGACAATTAGGTACTTATAAAAGTAGCCGTTCACCAAAAAAAGTATAATAGAATGCAAAAAGACGGATGCTGTGACTTGGCGAGAATAGCTGGAATTTGTTGGAGTATCATGCGAACACTGGGTTTAGATAATCGAAACCGAGTAATAAACTCGACATCATCGAGCTCTTCAAAGGGATTTATCCGTCCTTCAACAGTATATGGTCGTTTTTCGTACTCTACACAGAATCTAGAGGCTACTAAACTACTATAGAAGAATCAAATAAGCTTCTCGATTTCACCCTAAACGATAATAACACAATCAAATTTAAAGTTGGAGTAATGTTTGTTGCAAAATGTAAGCAAACATGAGAAAATCATGACACAGTTGTCAGTTAGAATCTATGGTTAGAATAACGGAACACCACTTTCTCGTATTTAACTGTATGTTCTATGGCTAACATCAACTTGATAGTGGCAGCTAGGATAGCCGAAAGTTTGACTGCCAGCTAATGCAAACTGGCAGTTGATAAACACTTTGACCAACAGCTAAGATTTAGCCGAAGGCTACAATATTTAACCGAGCATTGATAAACCCGCCCTAAGCCCTCTGAAATATTTATAATATTTGAAACAAAAATAACAATGTTATTGCGTATTTTTTAATTTTCCACAAAACACAAATTTGTACTAAGTATGTCTCAATTTAATTAGGATTTCTTTTGTCTATTCGGAAAGGTAACTTCTTCCTTTTCCTTATTTTAACTCAACTACGAAAGCATAATGCAGAATATAAAAGGCTTATATTGTAGAAGTGGATTAAGGATACCCGACGAATTTAATAACTATGATTATGACTCTTGGTATCTAATGCGATTAGAATGGTTAAACAGATTCATAACAATGTTAATAGGATCAAAAATAACGATGTATAATTATAGACGAGTATTTCTGGGGAATATTTTTGTAATCATCGATATTAGAATTGAAAATAAACGTGCTGTTATCAATACGTAATTTTTTGATAAAGATAAGCAAATAAATGCCAGCAAAAATTATAATCGAATGAAAAATAACCTTCCGGAAACTAAAAAGTTACAGATATATCTGGAACAAATTGAAACAAAAAATGAAATAGAATATCACATACTAGGTTAGGTTAGGTGTGTGGTGAGTGGGTCTATAAAGCCCTCCACTGCGACTTGCAAGAGTCTATTGTGGCTCACACCTATTCAGATTTCAGCAAACAAATTCAGCTTCTTAACCCTGGAGTGGACGCGTGTTATTATTTTACAAGAAGGGGCGCGTTGGGTCCCACATACCCAAAAACAAAAACCTAATATTTCTCAAAATCAAAGATATTCTTAAAAAATTGTATCAAGTGGTTTTAATGTAGTTAGAAAAGAACATAAAAAACTGCAAGCAAAAATATTTTGATTCTTAAAAAAAAATTAAACCAAGATTCATATAAACAATATTTTTTGGTAAGGCTGCACTGAACACCCTGTAGAAATGTTATTCCGCAAATGTCATTGCACAAACTTGGCACACACATACAGTATGCTCTAAACAAATGAATTTTTGACAAATACGGCACTTGTATCGCGTTTTGCGATCTTTGCAGAATGCGTATCTGCCACGTTTATTTCCCACTACTGACACTGGCATCACCATTTCAGTTCCAGTAAATGTCTCTGCAGATTGTCTAATTTCTCTTGGTAGGAAATCAACTCACTTTCTCTCTAACGTAAGGATATATTATTCTAAGGAAAAAAATAGTTTTAGTACCTGTGTGTAGCTATTTTATAATATGAATAACTTTGGTGCACAACAATAAAACTTACACAAACAGGCGCGTTGGGTCCAATAGACCGATATCACTCCTAGAACCTATACTATTCACTTCATGGCGCTGAAACCACTAATTAGCGTACATTCTAATCTAACTTGAAGGTACTGAGGCGCACAGACCTCAATGTCCTCTATGGCAAAAGCATTAACAAAGCCGATTAGTTACCTATCACATACTATTAGAAGACATCAATATGAACTTTTTTTTTATTTAGAAGTAAACTGCATCAACCACCTTGGGTTATTTGGTTTGCTCAATAATTATTTACACAGCATATTATTTATATTTTCTTATAAATGTCAATGTCCTTCATAAGATTATCAGTTATAATATCACAAGAGCATAGACAATATTTGATTATTCACCGAGTCACGAGACGTATTTGGCGGAACATCACGAGAGCGCAGCTCGAGTGGTATTTCGCGAAATACGTCGAGTGAGGAGGTGAATAATCGAAAAATATTGTCTTTGCTAGAGTTGGTATTCGTAACGATTATATAACGAATAATATTCTAATTTTTTTTATTGATTAATATTAATTTTGAAGGTACAATTATTATAATACATTTTTGAAATGATCACAATATGGCAGGAGGCGAAACACCAAAACGATTATATCACGTCGTCAAAGGGTATATTCACTTATCAATACGTCGTAACTGAGGAAAATTCAAGGATTGTATTGGTTCATTAGAACTTGAGTTATATAATCCACGTTACTATGGTCATTCAATAACAAGTCTATCGAGCACGGAAAATTACACAGTTTACGATTTATTTCAAAAACCGGACAATGCACTTATACATGTTCAACACTTGTTTGTACCGGGTGGTCCAATAAGCCGATCTCTCGGCTATATATCAGAAACTATTCATGTTATAACTTTAGGAGAAAAAATTCCTTAGGAAAAGTGGACAAGAGAAATTGCTGGAAATTACTTTCAAGTGTGCAGTGAGTTTTTTTTTGACAACATATGTCAGATGAGTTTTTTCGATATTTTAAGTCATTTTATTTTGCGAGTTGTTAACTAAAATATAATCAATAAAGTTGATTATCAAACTATACAGTCCACATTGAATTTACGTACCCTTCGTGTCCCAACACGAATTGGTCCCATCGAACCGGATTTTGAATCTTGAGACTTTTGGAGGTACTAGCTACTTATTGAAATTTGAGACAAAGAGTGCAAGGAGAACGTGAAGAGAACATACTTAAAACAAGGTAGGAGCTAACCGATTTTGTCGCATGTCGCAACGTCTTCTGCTTTAAAATCTTCGAGGAAATATTCAAATATTTCATAATATCAAGATTATCAAAGGTTAGGTACTTATGGAGGTCTTATTTACTACTACTAACAGGGCGTCTGTCATTTTGACGTTTATCCAGATCAGTTGGAATTCGAATGACTCGTAAATTGATCCCGAGCCCTTCTCCGTGGTAGTGACATTATTAAAATTATGTATATATAAACTATTTCTTTCCATTTGTTAAAGTACAAAAGTAGAAATAATTTGACCATCGAACATTTATTTAGAATTTAAGTTTCATTCAGTACTCGCTTTGTAGTACTTACCTAACTATTGAACAGGTTGTAAGTGCTTGTTCAAACTCTGTTTCTAACAATACGCTCACATATTTTTGCGAATTCATCATTTACACAGTACCTTTTGGAAAAATTGATGCACAATAACAACAATTCAAAATTTAATATTGTTATAAAAATTTTTATATTTTAATATTGCAATCTTAAGCTACAATATTGTATTGACTTTCTTTGTATATAATAATTGTTTATCATGGATGATTTTATTAGAAAACGGGCCACAGCAAAGGGCTGTATGACCAGAATTGAAAACTGGTTTACCCAAAATGCAGATAGTACTATTATACAGGAGCTTGAAATTAGGTTAGATGGACTTGAAAAAGCATTTACAAAAATTTGTGAATTTCAAGATGAAATTGAATGTTTAACACAAACTGATGATCATGAAGAACGAGATACATCAGAAAATAAATATTATGGCCTGAGGTCTAGAATACAAGCTAAGATTGATCAATTAAAAATACTGGGAAATGTTTCTTCCCCTTCACAATCTCCTAATATTACTTCTAGTGTTTCTCGTTTAACTAAGCCTCAGTTGAATATTCCTATGTTTTTTGGTGATATTACTACTTGGCGCGGTTTTTATGAGCTTTTTAAGAACTTTATTGAAGATGATGATAGTTTAACCAATATTGAAAAACTAATCTACCTTAAAACTTATCTTAAAGGCGAACCCTTAACCTTAATTTGTAATTTACAATTGATCAGTGATAACTTCGATGTAGCCCTTAAGACTCTAAAGGATAGATATGACAATGAATTGAACATAATTTACGCATACATAAAAAATTTAATAGACGCTCCTGTTTTAGGTAAAAATAATTCTATGTCACTTAGAGATTTTGTTACTCTTTTAAAACAAAACATGGACGGTTTAAAAAACTTAAATGTAAATGTAGATCAATGGGATCTAATTCTTGTGTATATGTTTTCTCAGAAACTTGATGTAACTACCCGTAAGTCCTTTGATTATGAAATGGGTACAAACGTACGCCCGACTTTAAAATTACTTTTTGATTTCCTTGAAAAACGCTGTATCATTTTCGAACGGTCAGCCATTCCGGATTTAAATGCTAATAAAAATAAGGTACATCACAAGGTTCATTTTGTTCAAAATAAAGGTAGCAATAAAGAAGAACAAAAGGTATTTTCTTCTCAAGCTAATAATTCAAAATGTACATACTGCAATTTTATAGGACACAAAATTTATAAATGTCAAAAATTTATTAAATTAATTCGCTCTGAAAAGTATAATTTTGTTAAAGATAAAAAACTTTGTTACAATTGTCTAATGCCCAACCATGTAACTGACAATTGCACATCACGTGGTTGTACAGTTTGCAATTATAAGCATCATACTTTATTGCATCCGGTTAGTCGATTTTCGCAGTCTGAAAATAATTCAAACTCAAACTTTGAACAAACAGAACAGCATCGAACCCACCATCAGAATTCAACTGCAATAGAACCACTTACACCTCAACTTGTAACAAATAGTTCGAATAATAATTCTTCATGACTAGCACCCATACAATCCACTATACAACAAACAGTTTTGTCAACTTCAGCCTTAAGTGGAGAGACACTTTTGGCAACAGCAATGGTAACTGTGTTTGACAAAAATGGATGCCCACTAAATGTTAAGGCAATTTTTGATTCTGGCGCTACCACCTCTTTATTGACAGAATGTTTACTTCAAAAACTTGGATATACACCTGAAATAAGACAAATTCGAATTGACTGTGTTGGTAGCACTGTCACAAACTCAAATAGGATTGTAAAATTGACGATTCACTCGAACGTTGAGAGGAATTACTTCTGTGATGTGATTTGTACAGTTTTAGACAAAATTACTAATCGTTTACCTTCATTTTTGCTTAATTTGGACTCTGTTTCAATTCCTAAAAATATCAGCTTGGCTGACCCTTTGTTTTTTACTCCCTCGCACATTGATTTACAGCTTGGTGCAGACGTCTATTATCAGTTGTTAAAGGGAGGCATAATTCGATTACATGAAAGGTTTTTGATACTCGTTGACACACATCTAGGCTTCGTGATTGGTGGTCCTATCCCCAATCAATTTATCTCATATGAGGAAAAACTTGACAACGCACAATCTCGATTCGAAACTTGTATGTTTACACAAATCCCAGCGGACACTTTACTCGAACAATTTTGGACTCAGGAAGAAATTACTCCCCAAGAAAGAATAATTAACCCTGATGATGAAATTGCAGAAACAATATTTCGTCAAACAGTTCGAATTCTTCCTAACGGGTCTTTTGAAGTGACACTTCCTTTGAAAGGACCAAATGAACATTTAAAACTAGGTGATTCCTTTAATATGGCTCGAAAACGATTTCTAAATCTCGAACGACGCTTTGTGAAATCTACTGATTTTTTTCTTAAATACAAGAAATTTATTGATGAATACATCTCCTTGAATCATGCTAAATATGTTCCTCTCGACCTTTTTAATTCCAATGGAGAAAACAAGTATTTTTTGCCGCACCATTGTGTACTTCGAGACAACAGCCCTACCACTAAGCTCAGGGTAGTGTTTGATGCCTCGATGAGAAGTTCAAGTGGGTTTTCATTAAACGATATTATGCTAAAGGGCTTTCGTGTACAGCCTGAACTTTTTGATATACTTACCCGGTTTAGAACTTCTAAATTTGTTCTCATTAGTGATATAATCAAAATGTTCCGTTGCATTCGAGTTTCCCCGAAACAAACATTTCTTCAAAACATTTTATGGCGTGATAACTCAGAACAACCCTTACAATGCATTGAGCTGCTTACTGTTACCTACGGCACTAATAGTGCGCCTTATCTAGCAACTCGTGTTCTTCAAGAACTTGCAATTCGAAACAAAGACAAATATCCTCTAGCTGCTTACGCTATTTTGCATCAGACATACGTTGATGATATACTTGCCACCTGTGATTCCTTGGAGGAGCTACAGGAAGCCCACAAGCAGCTTGTATCATTGCTTCAATCAGCAAATATTCAACTTCATAAGTGGTGTTCGAATTCCAAGGAATTTGTTAAGGAAATTTTGAAAACCAATATTTCTCCTAGTTTTCAAATGTATGAAATCAAATGCGAAAATGACATTAATAAGGTTCTAGGAATCTCATGGAATTCGAATTCTGATGAGTTCGCCATTACACTACCAAAGGTTGTTGATAAGGTCGTCGCTACTAAAAGGGAAGTTCTTTCCCAAATAGCGCAACTATTTGATCCGTTAGGTTTTGTTGCTCCTATTATAATTGTAGCAAAGATTATAATGCAAAAAATTTGGTTGTCTAAAATTGACTGGGATGAAAATCTTAAAGAAGATCTTATGTCTGAATGGACAGAATTTGTTTCCAATATTCCCAAACTGGCCCATTTAAAAATTCCGAGAAACTTATTTCTCAATCATAGCATTTTCAGAATTGAACTTCATGGATTTTGCGATGCTAGCCTTAAGGCATATGGCGCTTGTATCTATGTTAGAGTAATTTATTCAACCAAAACTTCTTCTTGCAATTTAGTATGTGCAAAAAGCCGTGTTGCACCAACAAAAACCATTTCAATACCTCGTCTTGAACTCTGTGGAGCCGTTCTTCTATCCAAGCTTATGAAAAAAATAATCAACGTCTTCGAAAATAAGTTTCATTTTGAAGGTATCCACTTGTACACAGACTCCCAAATTACTTTGTGCTGGCTGCAATCTCACCCTTCTAGATGGTCTATATTTGTCTCCAATAGAGTATCGGAAGTACAAAAAATTACGTCAAATTATCACTGGCAATATGTAAAATCGTCTGACAATCCCGCAGATTTGATATCTAGAGGAATGACACCTAATGAAATTTTGGTTTCAAATTTGTGGTTTCACGGTCCGGCGTTTTTGAGTGGTCCCAATTTAGAACTAGAGGAATTTGATCTGGGAAAAATATCATTACATGATATTCCGGAGGAACGAAAAACTAAAACTGTTTTACTTGGTCATAAAGTGGAGGATACATTAACCTTTTGGAATTCTGTATTTGGAAGAAGCTCTTCTTACTCAAAATTACAACGAGTAATTGCCTTCGTTTTTCGCTTTGTTAATAATTCAAAGGATAAATTCAAAGGATTTGTAGGCCCTCTTAAGGTTGAGGAGCTTGATAAATCCCAACAGTTTATTATTAAGGTGTTACAAAAATCAAATTTTTCGACTGAGATTCAAGCATTGAAATCCAATAAGACCATTTCGAACAAGGCCATTCTTCGATTATCACCGTTTCTCGATGACAATGAATTAATGAGAGTTGGAGGTCGTCTAGCCTACGCAAATCTGCCCTATGCACAAAAACATCCAGTTCTACTTCCTTCGAAAAATTTGGTCGTATCATTGATGCTAAAGGCAGAGCACCTTAGATTGGGTCATGGTGGGGCACAGTTAGTATTGTCGAATTTTCGATTAAGGTTTTGGCCTCTTGGAGGTCTGTTAGAGATAAAACGGATTATTCGCAATTGCGTAACTTGTTATCGTTTTAAAGGCCGATCAAGTCAACAGATCATGTCGGATCTTCCTAGAGATCGAGTAACTCCATCCAGGCCCTTCACAAAGGTCGGAGTTGACTTTGGTGGTCCTTTTTTTGTGAAATCTTCAATTTTAAGAAAAGCAACTTTAGCAAAGGCGTACATTTCTGTCTTTGTGTGCATGGTTACAAAGGCAGTACACATTGAACTTGTTTCCAGTTTATCCACTGAAGCCTTTATACTAACTTTAAAAAGATTTATATCCCGTCGCGGAAATCCATTGGTTATCTATAGCGATAATGCAACAAATTTTTTGGGTTCAAGCAACCAATTGAAGGAACTGCACGATTTTTTCAATAAAAAATCAACTTCAAACGAAATTGAGACATTTTTATCGACTAAAGGAATTTCCTGGAGTTTTATTCCTCCCAGAAGCCCTCATTTTGGCGGATTATGGGAGGCATCCATAAAAAGTACAAAATATCATCTGTATAGAATTGTTGGCAATTCAAATTTCACGTTTGAGGAGTTATCTACTATTTTGTCACAAATAGAAGCGATTTTGAATTCCCGTCCTTTACAACCGATTTCTTCTGATTCCAACGATTTGACTTGCCTGACTCCTGGACATTTTTTAATAGGTGAAAGTCTAACAGCATTTTCCGAAAGGGACTTCACCGAAATCCCCGAAAATCGACTCTCTAGATTCAAACGATGCACTCAGGTCCATCAGTTATTCTGGAAACGATGGTCCAAAGAGTATTTAAACTTGTTGCAAGCCAAACAAAAATGGTTAAAACCTTTTAAAAACCTAAAGGTAAATGACATGGTTTTATTAAAGGATGAATCTCGTCCATTACAATGGCCTCTGGCACGAGTTATCGAGGTTATTCCTGGTCAAGACAATAGGGTTAGAGTCGTTAAGAAAGTTGACGTGTGGCATAGTTGATCGCAGGTTCATATTCTTTGGAACTTCAAATGGCGATACATATTTGGATTTTCTGGATAATTGGTTGTCTGTTTTATTGAAAGATATTTCCTTACAAACATGAGGTATAATATTACAGCATGACGTGTGTCCTGCACACTTTTCCAGACGAGTTAGAGATTATTGGAACGTAAGCTATCCAAATGGATGGATTGGAAAAGTAAGTATATTTTCAGGGCCAGCTAGAACTCCAGACTTAACATGTCTGGACTTTTATCTGTGGGGAAGATTGAAGGACACCAACCACGCAAGACGACATGCAACAGCGCATTAGAATCGCTATAAACAGTATATCAACAGCTGAAATTTAAGCAACAGATATGTCAAAGCGTGCTAGATTACGTATTTGTGTAGAAAACGATGAAAAACAATTTGAACATTCAATTGGACATCAAGCTTCAATGACCAAGATATCTGTATGATCTTTCTTTCCCATCTTTAATTTTAAGTTATAATACAGGGTGTCAATACTATACTCACTTATGTTTTTGCGTTTTTATTTATATCTCGAGTTCGACAAAAGCTACCAACATGCGGTTTGCGCCATTTTGTTGAGAATTTAATCCAGTTCCATTATAATTTACAATAATTAGGTGTTTCCATTAAACATTTTTCAATAAAGCAAATTTTAATTTTTTTCATTCGAAAGTACCCTCTACCTATGACAATTAAAACTAAATGCCATTGTTTTGCGAAATTAAGGCCTTTTTTAAGTTTACTTATTCAACACTGGGTATAATTGGGCATATTTCACAAAAAACTGGTTTTAAATTTTTTCTTCACAGGTTACGCCCCCTAGCGGTTAACCTAGAAACTTCAAAGTAATTTCCAACAATTTCTCTTGTCCACTTTTCCTCAGGATTTTTTTTTCCTAAAGTTATAACATGAATAGTTTCTGATATATAGCCGAGAGATCGGCTTATTGGACCACCCGGTACATGTTACCCACATAGATGGATCTTCCTTTTTAAGGAGATACTCTTGAGTGTAGCGTGTATGACCGAGTAGTAGTCGTGTCAAAACGGTCTGTGATGTGTTCTTCTTTTAGTGGGCAAGGTGCTCCAAGGTGTTATACTCATAGAGATACTACATATAGAGGCAACAAATCATAGGGCGCTCGGTAAGTGGTAATGTCCGTCTGAACTCCAGTAAGAGAGAAAGAGACAGACGATCAAAGATTTTTCTGACTTAGTTTGTGTAGAAAGACAGCATGAACCTCCTGCTTTCTATCTTTCTCTTATATGCTGACGGGTTCGAAGCTGGCTTGTTGCTTCTATTTGTAGTATCTCTATGGTTATACTCCGCTTAACTTTTCTCAATTTAATACTTAAGCTTAACCACAAATTATGCCAATGTAGCCGCACTTTTTCCTTAATAAGGAACTTCAAATCTGATGAAGGGATGAATTTTCTGAGGTTTGCTTGGCAACAGTATCAGCACTTTCGGTACCGCATATTATTATTCCTGTATATGATGGGACCCAAAAGACAGACACCGTTTTATGACTGCTACTGAGTTCAGCTATGTGTTTATTGGTCTGGTCAAGGAGTTCATTGGTGTGATACAGTTTTCCTATACTAACTGCGGCACTGAGTGAGTCTGTGACCAAAAGAAAGTTTCCTGCAATTATGTATATGTATATGTATATAGACTTCATTTCTTCCATTAATAAAGTTACTAGAATTCAAGGTAATTCAAAAAGTTTGAAACGTTAACTTTGTTGGTTAACATTTCAGATAATAAAAATGTGCAATTATCACTTCAGAATTTTGATTTTTGGTGGAATAGTCTATATATATTACCTAAAAATATTTTATTCAAATATTTAATAAATTATTCCACTTTTATGATTTGTGGTGGAATAAACTAGTAGACCAAAAATCAATATTCTAGAGGTATTTTACCGCGAAATTTAAAATTTCGAATGGTCTTTAAATAAGGATGAGAAAGGTACCGGCAGGTCTTCTCTCATCGTCTGTTGACATAGCAAGTTGGAACTGTGCAGTAATCCAAGTAATTATTTTAAGTCCAATTCACACAAAATCTAATAGGCAGCCGTAACTTTTAAAGTACCTATCTGGATTACTGCACAGTTTCCTGGACACAGTTTACTGGACACAGTTTTCTGGACACAGTTTCCTGGACACAGTTTCCAGGAACACAGTAGTGGTGTACCTATGTGTGTGACAAGCAGTTCCTATTTCGACAAAAAGTTTCCTGGAATACAAGTTCCAATGGAATAACAAGTTTTCTGAGTATAGTTTCCCTTGTACAGTTCCTTCGATACAAGTTTTTCTGGAATCGTAAAGTAACCTGGATACAGTTTCCTGTAGACATTCCATAGAACCACATCAATAGCTAAAGTTTCAACATCAACTGGACTTCATCTTCATAAACATTTGTTTTAGGGTGTTAAGTATTTTATATTTTTTTTATTTTTGCTACTAACCCACTTTTTCGTAATTTCAATACTTTAATTATATACATTTTTTTTACGTATTAGTTTTATTTATTATACAGAAACTTTAAGTTCTTTCTTTTTCTTAACAGATTAAAAGTTAGCTGACCTTTAAATTTGATTTTCTTTCTAATTTTCTTTTAGGAAAGAAAATTAGTGGCGCCCTAAAATTGCTTTCTCTTTTTTTTCTAGTTTTGCTAGAAAAATAACTTTTTTCTTTACATCAATAAGGTAACAAAGCCCTGTGAACTGGCTTAGTTTACCTCCAAATTTATTGGTTAGTTAGGCAAGAACCTGCATTATTTACTTTAACATCATTTTTTTTAACGTCATTGGACTTTTTAGTGTTTCATTGGCGCTCAACGACAATCAACAACAATTTGGTTTCAAGTTGTACATATCATGAATCTAAAACTGTATTTCTTCCATTGAAATTAAATTTTTCCAATATCAATAACAAAAATCAATCAATGAAAACTATAAACCATAACAAAATCAAATTCTAATTATGTGGACCTTCAATAAGCTCAATACAACTTGCTTCAATCCTAATTTTCCATGTTATATTTTTTCATTTCTCCGTGATATTTCATAAGAAATATGCATTAACTAATCTTATGAAACAAAGATTTGATCCTAAATATTGGAATATTTCACATCTTTTTTTCTGAACTAATAAATATTCATATAACTCTTAAAAATCCGTACAGCGGAACAAAACAAACAAAATTAATTCGAACACTCTCTGATACCCACACATTAACTAACTAAATCCATACCAACGTTTTTGTTATAAAAAAGTATTCAAACTCTCTTTCCATAAAAAAACCACCTTCCGCTAAAATCTGAATGGTGCTCGGCTGGTCGCAACTTCGCTTTTCCATTAAATTTTGTTTTATCCTAAAAAGCTATAAGCGGTAGCCAAGAGTCCAGAGATTTGGTTTCAATTGAACTATATACCGGGTTCGGTGAGAAGCAATACATAACCAGATTTTTGACACCAAATGAAACAGTTACAGCCGGAAACTAGGAAGCTCCTGTAATATTCACAAAAAAATATAATTATTTATTCCATTCATTATCTAATGAAATTTGTGGTGAATCTTTCTCAATTTAATAATGAAATTATAAACGGATAAATAGTATATTGTGTTACAAGGGTAGGGAATGAGCAATACAAGGTCAAACAAAAAGTAAGGTTAGATAGATAGATTTTGTGAGGTTTTGGCCTATTCTACTGCGACCTTTTCAGATCTATTGTGGTCCTCCAAACTCTAGATTACATTCTCCAGCCTGACTCTTTTCAAAAAGTATATTAGCGTGGAGACTGAATCTTTCATATAGCTCTCTGCCAATGGCTTTTCTTCGCCTTATGCAAAATACCGCACATATGCCAGGCTATCGCACTGACATAGGATGTGTTCTGCCATTTCTTCTTCTAGGTGACAAAACCTGCACATATCTTCGCTTGTCAATCCCATCAGCTTTAAATGCCTATTGAGCTTACAATGCCCTGTTAACAGACCCACTACAGCTTTGACAGTTTTCCTATCTTTCGCCATCAAATCTGCTGTAAATTTTGGAGTGTTCTAATATAAACTGTTTCGCTTGCCTCTGTCCTGGTGAGTTCCTCCGCCATTTCAGAGATTTGTGGGTGACCCACTTCTTGGTTTCTATTATTGTTATGGTTTTTGCAATGCCGCAGAAGGGCTCCGGCCCAACGAATGGCATTGATAAGCCATGTTTGGCCATTTAATCCGCTTTTTCGTTGCCCATATGACCCTCGTGCCCCGGTACCCAGGCTACCGTAACATTGCTACGCTCACCCAGTGTGTTTAGGGCCTGCACACAATCCCATACTAGCTTAGAATTTACCTTTACGGTGTTGAGTGCCATTAACGCTGCTTGGCTGTCTATGAAGATGGCAATTGAACGATATGTTCTCTTCTGTCTTTAAATTTCTTCCACACACAATGGTGAATCGCCGTTATTTCCCTCGCTTTAGCACTACTATACCGGCTCCTACGCCGTCTAAAGTCTTTAAAACATGTAATTAACGCATTGTCAATTATCCCGTATAAGTTCGTAACCGTAAAAAAATAATTTCATTGTCGACACTTTCCATCCACAATTTAAAAATCTCACTTGAACAAGTTCAATCAACTCTAACACCATGTACATTCCAATGAATCTGATAAAAATGTAATTTCCACCTGTCCTTTTTCTTCTCATTCCCTTAGTAATCGATCGCTCCCAAACCACCGAAACGTGACCCTTTACCTCGCTTGCTCTCGGTCATATTTCTCTCGTACCTCATGTCTCATACCTAATACCTGTCAGTGCGATTGTGGGCCAAACCTTCCTACCCTACCGTTTTCAGTGAATTCGACTTCATACCTGGTGCACATCTATGCAAACCGTAACGAGAGATGCATGAATGCATATTATGTAGGTTTAGGATCTGCATCCTCGTGAACAACAATGCATTTTTAAGGTGAATTATCATTTATTATTTGACCACACGTAGGAGTTACTTGTGTGTGAATATGTGAATCAAGTTTATCAATCAACTTGATGTTTAAAAACGTTCATATATTCATAACCGTATTGTTAACAATATTTTTTTTTTAATTCTTCACACTAATTTTGTCAATGCTTTTTAGTTATTTGCTCGTGCCTTGGCCGCTAACCAAATTATCTCTTGTTTCGACGGAAGTCGCCATATTGAGAAGCCACATTAGTGACATTAGTCATCAATTTTTGTGTCAACATAGATAACCTTAATATACTGAAATGTATCAAATTGAAAAGCCACGTTGAAAAAATAGTGATTTTCAGTATTGAAAAGGTTATTTATGAGTATTTGTATAAATTTAAGTTGATATTGAGTTGTAGGTACAATAGTGTGAAAATTTTTGAATGTACCAAAATCTGGTATCAATTCTCTAACAACAAAAAGTACCAGCTTAAAAAGATGCGTATGAGAGTTTTTTGTTTCCCCTAATTGAATAATTTAATGTACGCCTCTGGTTTGCTTACGGAAGTCGGCCATATTCAGCAGCCACTTTGGTCGATGATTCTTCATACTTTTATGTTCTTTCCTCTTTATTTTTTACCTCGTTGAATAATACAAAAATATGCCTAGATATACGTTAAAACATCAACAATATGAAAGTTCTCAAGTATTTTTAGTTAGAAAAAGAAGCTGGTAATTATTAATTTCATAGCCTTTTCCAATTTGGCTGAATACGATATGAAACAACTAATTCGGACTTTCAATTTGGAGTTTCAATCGGTTTCATTTTTGATACTGTTACATCAATGAAATACTAAGGTTACGTTCAATGCAATTTTCGCTTTACAATTTTATATTCCAATAGTGCAATTTTCGCTGAAATCAAGCGAAAACTGTCATAGGGGTATATAAGAGTGTAATTTCCAATATAACTCCGCTTCTCTACCCTAAAATGAACAGTTTCTCGTTGCTAAGGAAACACAAATGAAAGAAAAAACGTTTTATCAGTAGAAAATTTTAGGTTTGAAATTCTGGAGATATAAAAACAAAATGTGTAGGTGCAGTTGTTTATTTTTGAAAAAAACTATATTATCTACTTCCTAGTTTCGACCTTGTTCAGGTTAACCTTTACATGAAATGTTTATTTTGGTTAATTGTTAACCAAATTTTGTGCGTATGCAAGCTTGGAGTTTGATTTATGTTTATTAGGGCGATAATATAATGGTATATTCGTCTATCCGATATCCTCAACAAATATTTATGTACTTGAAATCAGTGTTGAAACAAATGATAGGATACTTCCTCGAAGCTGGATGAGTTTTTTGTTTAACAAAGTTGAGAAAATGTGCTACTTCTTGTTTATAATGAATGTCAACAGATATTACAGACACGAAAAATGAATTATTTGTTCTAGCCCCGTTATGTGCTCAAAAGATGTCAAGGAAATTGGAGCATCTTTTGTATGAACGAAATTGATGCTACATTTCTTGAAAGGCATCTGAGATTAATTAAGAAAATTAGAATGAGTTTGAGAAAAAGATTTAGAGAAGAATACCCAAGCCAGCTTGTTTTGCATATAAGAAGAAAAACATCTAGAAAAGTTATTATAGAGGAAATTAAGATTATCGGAAACGAGCATATCAAGAGACTTGATTTTTCCCGGAAAAGATGGGAAAATTCTAACTTCAACGGGTTCTCTGATGAAATCCATTCATAGATTTTACCCCATCGAAAACGAGATGGAAGATTCTACTTCTGTGAAATGTGAACGGCAAAAAAGACAGTTGGAAATGTTGAATATTGAGAAGGAACAGCCTAAGTATAATACTTCTAAATAAGACTCAACGATGAGGAAAATAAAACTAACCACCGATAGAGAAAGAATATACTCAATTTTTACAAGATATGGAAGACAAGTTAAACTTCCGTCGAGGTTTGAGTGCTAGATTTTCATGAGAAGCTGTGCCATGGAGCATGGCACAAGGTGAGAGTGTGTTGGAAAATGCTAGTATTAATTATACAGAGTAAGTATGGAACCCCCTAAGGGCCGGTTGTACAATTGTAGCTTAGTGAAGGCTCAAGTGTGATCTCAGGTTCAGCGTCAGATTGCTGTTGTATTGAGCTTGATTTAAACTTTAAGCTTAGTAAAGCCTCCAAGAGGGCAGGTTTAATGTAAGCTTAAGCACGGAACATAAATTGTTATCATGTTCCGTGGCTTAAATGTGAATGAATTGTATGCAAACATAACCTGTACTTAATTTAATATTAAATTAAAAGTTTGTCAAAGTTAATTATGGATATTTTACCCGATGATGAGGATTTTTTGGAACTTATTGAAATGGTACAACTTAGAGAGCGTATGAATCACTTTAAATGTTGGAGAGATCATGAGTTTATTCAAAGATTTCGTCTTTCTAAAGAAACCGTTTGCTTTGTGACATATTGTATATCAGGGGAAATTTCTTGTAAAACTAATTGGTAGTAAATATGACACTAGTTAGGTTATTTGACAAACACATTATGACCAATTTACTGCATACGCATGCGTCAGTTCCAAAGAAGTTCTACCAACACTTGCAAATATAGGTTTAGTAGAGCTGCTACTGAACCATGTTTGTACAACAGGCTTAGGGTTGAGCTAAGCTTATATAATAAGCCCAGCTTAGTTGAGCTCAATTTTAAGCTTCAAATGTACAACCGGGCCTAAGTATCTCTTCAACGGTTTAATATTTTTAAATAAAATTGCTCATCCCTTTCCAGGAATATCCAAGGATTTTAAAAATGCTATCAAATTCAATGTACCATTCCCGGTTATTCAATAAAAAATATGAATGGGAAGTTGTAGAAGCTGTATGTAGAATTTCACAAGGAATTCAAAAATGTAAAAATATACAGGAAGTTCAATTTAAAATAACAAAGTTGATAGGCATTTCCGGCTCAACCGGAAATGGTACATCAAATTTGATAGCATTTTTGAATTCCTTGGATATTCTTAGAAGGGTATGAGCAATTTCATCTGAAAATATTGAACCGTTTTGGAGATACTTAGGGAGTTTCATACTTAATACTAACTCTGTATATATTTTTCTTGCCACTTTGTATTTTCATTTTAAAACGTAGTTGTCATGTGCTTGTTAAGAAAATATTATCTAAGTAGAAATGGAAAAATATACATTTTTTCAAGATATCTTCAACATTTTGTATATTTCAACTTCAAAGCTACCCGAACCTTAAGACATATCAATTCACCGGTTAGGTATTTTGTACGCTACAATCCCATAGTCACAGTGGAATCAGTTTACGCAAATCTGTGTATCCAAAGGTATTGAATTAATACAAAATACGTCAATTCCAGAAATTGCATCCATTATATTCTCTCCCCAAATATAACTCGTGTATTAATTATCGGAGATACTACTCTCTAAAGCCATCCGGAGATTGAATCTTCATCGGCTCTTCTACCTATCATCAATAATAATCGTTATATTATTATCCCCGAAAAGACTCTTGTTCCATTGTTATATCGTTCACTAATGTATTTTTCATGCATTTACAAGAAATGAATATATCTTTTGCTTAAATATGTTCCCCATTAGGAAAATAGTTCTTATCCGTGTTATGCAGCTATTATTTCACGCTACCATCAGGAAGAATTGCGATTTGACGGCTGTTATTGAGCTGAATTTGAATGCAGAAGCGCAAGATACATTTTCTGATAAAGAATTCGAATTATTTGAAATGGCATGACACTCACATTTGGTGCAGCTGGTGTACACCATGCGGTTTTGATTGCAACAATTTTAATCGGTAACGATATTACTAGAAAAAGAAGCTTTGGACTTATCGAAAAATACCAAATGTTGTCATAATAAGCTGAAATCGTGGAGCGGAAATGTGGAGTGTTTTTCGAATTCTAACGAGCTAAAAACTATATCCAA
>CAJUYH010007147.1:18326-30293 GCA_910591685.1 Galerucella tenella
TATTAAGAGTTTGTTTAAATCAAAATTATTTTCATTTCAACGGAAAGCTTTATAGCAGTAAGGAGGGTTTGATTATGGGCAACCCTCTCAGTCCCCTATTATCAGAAATTTTCATGGATAATATAGAAAAGATAATTCATAAACACCCCCTTAGTAAAAAATTTGTTTACTGGCACCGATATGTAGATGACATTTTAGCTTGCTTCACTGGTACTACGAGACAATTATATAACTTCATTACTCACATTAACTCAATACATAAAAATATCAAATTTACAGTAGAAATTGAACAAAATAAGTCCATAAACTTTCTAGATCTTACAATTTCAAATATAAACAATAGACATGACTTTTCTATATTTCACAAACCATCACATACAGACATTACAATTCATAATAGTTTAGTCCACCCAATCAGTCATAAATTAGCAGCTTTCAATAGTATGATACATAGACTTTTAACAATTCCATTGAATATTGACAATTACAATAAAGAACTAAATATAATAAAGCAAATAGCGGTTAATAATAATTACGATCCAAATTTAATTGACAACATCATAAATAAAAAGATACGAAAACATACTCTAGAACAAGTATTTCCTTCTGATAAAAACAAAAATAACCAATTTAAAAGCTTAACTTACTTTGGAATACCATCCTTAAAAATAAAATCATTTTTAGAAACTTTAGACCTGAACATTTGCTTCAAAACCGTAAACAATTTATCCAAATTCATTAAAAACAACAAATCAAAATCTTCAAAACTAAATAAATCAGGAGTTTATAAATTAAAATGTGGAAATTATGACTGTGATAAAATTTATATAGGTAGAACTTTTAGGAATTTTAAAACTAGAATTTCGGAACACAAACGTAGTTATGACAATCAAAAATTAGATTCCAACTATTCAAATCATTTATTAGCAAACCAACACTCTTTCGATTCAAATTTTGATATTTTGCATATAGAAACTAAATCCTTAAAATTAAATCTTTCAGAAGCCGTAGAGATAAATAAAGACAAATATTCAGATAATCTTCTTAACGACCAACTTGATATTAACAATTCTCCATTATTAAACCTTTTTACCTAGAAAGATACCTGTAGGATGGTTGTGAATGCGTTTCCAGGTGAACTTGTTAAATACTTTAGTTAATCCCATATTTAGACAAATTCATTTAATTTCATTGTAAATAGATTATAATTTTATTGTTAAATATCCCTATAATTTAGTATTAAGGCACTGTATAAATAGAAAGTTTCTCATTATACCTCCATTCGTTTGATAAAGCTACTGTGTTAGCGAAAAGCGTCACTTTATGTTTAAATACAATGTAGATTTAACAAAATAAAATTGTTTGATTTCATAACTTACTAGGATATATACTACTCGAAACAATTATCGCATATTTTCTTAAATGTCTATATTTAATCAACAAATGAAAATAACATTGATTTAAATATTTTTAATCAAATAATGACATGTTTTAAGGGATTTTACGAAGTATTGCAGAATTTACATAAAATGTAACGAAATAAAGCAACTTTTAATTTTTTAGTGTTTTATTATTATTAATTAATTAATAATTAACATTACTAGCCGACCATAATGAATTTTACACTACAAAAAATTAATTAATATTCAGTATTACCCCCTCTAGCTCTTACAACTGCCCTGCAACGCCTCCCCATACTTAAAATTGAATTTTGAACACAAGGTTCGGGAATTCTATCCCATTCCTTTATTACAGCTTCAGACAATTGTTCCAAAGTTTCAGGTGGATTTAATCTTCCTCTAACGGCTCTTCGAAGTGCATCCCACATATGTTTAACTGGATTTAAGTCAGGTGACCTTGCTGGCCAATCCATGACATCAATATCGGTGTCTTGCAAGAACCTAGTCACAATTTGTGCTGTGTGTGGACGGGCATTATCATGCATTAATATGAAATTATCGCCTATAAATGGGGCAAAAGGAATCACATACTCTTGAAGGATATCATTAATGTATCTTTCAGCATTCAAAGTACCGTGTTGTACAATATGGAGATCAGTGCGTCCACGAAAGTTTATTCCTCCCCAAACCATAATGCCTCCTCCACCGTATGCATCCAACTGACGAATGTTACCCTGTACGAATCGGGTTCCAGGTCTTCTATACACCCTTACACGACGGTCATTTGTTGAGAGAGTAAATCTGGACTTGTCGGTGAACAAGACCGTGTGCCAATCACCTGCTCTCCAGTTCAGGTGTTCCCTGGCGAAGGCTAATCTGCATACGCGGTGTTGCCTGGTGAGTTGTGGTCCCGTTGCTGGTCGTCTTGGCCTTAAGTCAGATTCTCTCAATCTGTTTCTAACCGTTTGATCACTGATCCTAACCTGGTAAGTTCTTCTTAGGGCATTTTGTGAGTTCCTAGCTGTAGTTGAACGGTTTCTTAAAGTTTGCAAAAGCAAAAATCGATCCTGTGCTGCAGTTGTGACCCTATTACGGCCTTGGCCAGGACGTCTTGAGAATGCCTCAGTCTCCCTATACAGCATTAACACTCTACTTACTGACGACTGGGTAACATTTAAAATATGCGCAATTCGGACTTGATTGCATCTTCCAGCTGACAGAGTAACGGCCGTATGTGCCTCAGCATCTGTTGATTGTCTAGTAAGACGTCTGTTGTTATCATTAATATCTCTAATTTCATCCAATTAATAACTTCGTACGAAAGTCTATGTTCAACTAAACGAATACTCGTGCCATTGATAAGTAAAAAACTTAGCATTTTGCAGTTATACAGAAAAACATCAGAATAAATGATAACGAACAACATAAAAACCCATATCTGCATAAAAAAGATCTATGTTTTTAGTAGGTACTAAAAATCATAGTTTACCAATTTTTATGAATAAAGTCTTTTGTCCAGGGTTTTCAAAATATGCGATAATTGTTTTGAGTAGTGTAGAATATAATAAACGTGGGTGCGGCACCAAAAACGAAACAGATTGAATATTTAAAAAAAAATGGATCAACAACCCAAGCATTCAACTTTTTTGAGTATGTGCATCATAGGAAACTCTTGGACTGGAATATGACCTTGTGCCACAGCGTGTATTGTGAATATAGGTACCTTAAGAAAAGTTGATAGCAGTTTTTTGCAATTCTTACTGATCGTTTAAAACTTGTTACCCATGTAGAAGGATCGCAAACGAAATATGAAAAAGATTAAGGTCGAATTTTTTATAAATATAATATAAACCATAGGTAATATAATATTATATAGATGATATGTGAAGAAAAAGTCTCTAATACCTTGAGGTCTAATTCACTTTTCACAAAAAGACATTTCATAAAAAAGCTCTATAAAACAAGTAGCAAATAAAAGATCAAAAACTGTAAAAAGATCGTCCAATATATCAACTGTTGACAGCTCAGATTTCTCTTTCCCTATATATATCCTTCCCACATCCTGGTCTTCATTATTTCTGTCCATCTACACAATCTAAGCCACAAATCTCTCATTTCACAGGAATAAATCCACTAATAAAGCAGCTATCCTCTCAAATCAGAAGTGGGACAAAAGGAAATCTCGTAGCATTCATTTGACTTGAAGCCGTTGTCCAGTGAGAGCAGCGGACTGTCTACGAATGAAAAGGAAAATTTTGTGGTGATTAGGATAGAAATATTATCACAAATTATATGTAGGGTGACGATAGGTAAATAAAAACATATAAAAGTTTGATGTTAGAGATCAAGGCTTGATTTATTGAGGGAAAATGTGAGAGGTAGTGTTTAGAACATTTTATATTTCAGATTTTATCAACTACTTATAGGAGAAAGAATAGATCAGGTGACACGAGAGCGCCTTCGCGAAGTCAATTTAAAGTGGCCAAGAGTTATAAGGAAAATAGTTTATTGATCTTACAATATGGCACTGGTTTTGACAACAAGCATACGACTGCAGCTTCGAGTGGCTTATTCTTACTTGAAACGTATTTAACGTGATTGTCGATTAGTTCAAAAGGTCTGAGCACGACCCTTCCGGAACACACTCCCAATCTGATAACTTTTAGTGGTGAGGTTGAGGTTTATTAAAATGCCTCTCCTAGTTTCCTAGTTTGAAAACAAGATATAGTCATGATATAGTCTAGGAAAATTACCTTTTTTTGGTCAATTACAACTGGTTCCACTGTTACGATCAGTATTGGAACTTTAGTTCTTTACGGTTAGGTATGAGCGACCGGGGGTCGCGACGCAAAAGATCTGACCGTTACGTTACGTTGTGTTACGTTGCTTCGTTATGTGCCTTACTTGCGTGCGTGTGCTCTCTCCTGAGTCTCTCTCTCGTTTACGAAGCAGCGGTTCATATGCTTCGGCCGGGAATCGAACCCGGGTCGCCCTCGTGGAAGGCGAGCATTCTACCACTGAACCACCGATGCTACATTGAAATTCTATGCAAAGCTGGTATTCGCAGTGCTGGTGATCTATTTGAACTTGTTCGGATAAATTTTTACTATTATTACCATGATTTTTTTTGCGCGATTATTCTCTTTTGTTTATTTACAGCATCGGTTGTCAGGACGGTAGGTTGTGTTTACTGGTTTTTAAGTTTAACACGTCGGTAAGTTATTTACTTACCGTTCAGACGTCGAAAAGTAATAAATAGCATAAAAACAATTTCACCAAAATGCAAAGTATATTTTAAACTGATCGAGAAGTATAAATGTCACTTTTGACATTTCGTTCATTTCGAAGAAATTTAAATTATTTTATTCGGAATTTATTTCAATACGATCGCGCAAAAAATGGTATAAGCATCTCGAACGTTAAGGGTAATTACAACGTTTGCATGTAGACTCCTCTCGTAAAATTGGACAAAATGATATGAGGATTAAGGTGTCTAGCATATTTACTTTTCGAAATACAGGGTGTTGAAATTTTGAAAACTTGAATGTTTTAATTCGATAACTTTAAAATGGATGGATAAATTGATTTGACATTTGGCAGCTTGTTTTCAAATGTAAAAGGGCATATTTTGATAAAAATAGTAGTTTGTGCAACTAGTGTGGATATGATGGCCATATCGCACGAGGACGAAGTTTGAGCACGACGCCGTAGGCGGAGTGCTCAATCTTTCAAGTGCGATATGGACAATCCACACGAGTCGAACAGCATATTTTTTTTACAACCCACTTAAGAAAAAATCTAGATAATGAAAATTTCTACAAACTGTAATATAACTTCAAATTAAAAATTTAACAATTCAGTTTTATATTTCCACTATTTTGTTTGTGGTAAACGTACAGTTCTTGAATGTCCAATTTGTATGATGCTACGGTTTCCCTTTTTAAATATACGATGCTGTTATAAGTAGGTATCTAGATGTTGCCAGTCGGACTCCCTCATGAAGGGTACCGTACCATCTATAATAATGAATATTCTACTAAATATTTCAAACGACTACCTGTTGTCGTTATTAATATCAAGCAGAATAATTAAAAAAACAATTAAAAAAAAACTTCTTCACGGGGAATTGAACCCGGGTCTACCGCGTGAGAGTCTGGTTTGCTTACTACTCGACCACCAAGGAATATGCAAATTGTTTATCTATAACGTCAGATGTAATACATAATTTTATAAAATCTGAGGTCCCCTTAAATACCCATTTTATTCAGTTTTAAGTATTTGTTGTTAATTTTTACGGATTATTTCATATAATATTTTGGCATTTCCGCACTTCGTGCGCAAAAGTATAACTTCACACACTTGTATCATAAATAACTATTGTGCCAATCAACTTAATGATAAGATTTTTATTTTTATTTATAATTAATACTACTGGATATTTTTGTTTTAATACTACTGTATATTTTTGTTTTAATACTACTGTATATTTTTGTTAAATGAACTTTCTTCCCGAGTGAAATAAATTCTTATATTAATATGTGTATTTATTTATTGATTCAAAAAAATTTTGCTTGAAAGGAACTAAAGCTCCTACCGTGTGTCCCGCGTGTTAATCATATAGTTCTGCAGTAATCCATCGCTTCTTAATTCTGCTGAAAGTGCTTATCCTGATATATCAACATAACCTAATTTTATTAGTTATATGAAATCAATAGCTATTTATACATCTTCAATCTCAATTTTGTTTAATAGTTCCTACTGGTGTTCATCCATTTTCAAGATACGAATGTCTAAAATATCTTTCAAACAAAAATATTTCGAGTAATTTTGTACGTTTACTAACATGATATTTAACATAAATGACAGTTAACACTTCATTGATCGGTAGCGTATCGTATTTCAATTATGATGGACAGATACCTCAGCGCTCACATCTGAACAGTTTACAAAACACGCGTTCACCATTTCCCAATGGGTTTAGTCTGTAGGGAATTCAGTAATGAATTGACCGCTTTTTGGAGTAGTTCACGAGGACTTTCCTGTTATCTTCAAAGTCTTAGGATATTTATATTACCAGAATATAAATATTCAAGATATAAAACACACATTACTGCTAAAAACCCCAATTCATTCTGGAAAAAAAGCACATTCACAACTTTTTTATTGGTTTCTGGAGATATAAAAGCAACGATAATGTTAAGCTGCTTCATGTTACTGGAGCTACATCGATTTATTAAGAGACAAAGATTAATATTCTGCGGAAAGTATCTGGTAATTCTGCCTATTTTGTCGTTGTCGTTGTGGAGTAGAATCAAAGTTTTCGCCCTCAAGGTCTCTTTGTAATGACTTGGAAAGAAGCCTAAGAACCTAGTAATTATCGAACTTTTCGTATTTTTTGTTTACTTCCAACTTTTAAACTTAAATTTTGTGAGTCTAGAAAATATTATTCTAGTTATTCGAATACAAATTGAAACATTACTTACTACCTAACACTGATTTTTAATAGGTGTCAAGAAGGTTAGTATTAAAGGGCTTATACTTTGAACTGCCATGAGGTTAGATTGCCTTTGACGGACCCTGAGGAGTGTGACAATATCCAGTATCCATACGTCAAGAGATTAAAATCAACCTTATTTGTGGCTTTCGGTAGATCTGCCCTTTTATTCTTTATGTATATGGGGACGTACAAGATGACACAATTTCATTCATTTTGACCGAGACCGGATTTGCACTTGAATAGTGCGTTGTTCTTTCTTTTTTTTGGAACTTTAGTTCTTTACGTCAGGTTATGTTTGAGCGACCAGGGGTCGCGACGCAAAAGATCTGACCGTTACGCGTTACGTTACGCTACGTTATGTTACGTTGCTTCGATATGTGCCTTGCTTTCGTGCTTGTGCTCTCTCCTTAGTCTCTCTCTCGTTTACGAAGCAGCCATTCATATGCTCCGGCCGGGATTCGAACCCAGCCCGCCCGCGTGGAATGCGAGCATTCTACCACTGAACCACCGATGCTATATTAAAATTCTATGCAAAGCTGGTATTCGCAGTGCTGGTGATTTACTTGAATTTGTTCGGATACATTTTTACTATTATTTCCATAATTTTTTTTTGCGCGATTAAGGGGTCTAGCACATTTACTTTTCGAAATACAGGGTGTTGAAATTTTGAAAACTTGAATGTTTTAATTTGATATCTTTAAAATGTATGGATAAATTGATTTGACATTTGGCAGGTTGTTTTTAAATGTAAAAGGGCATATTTTGAAAGAAATAGTAGTTTGTGCAACTAGTGTGGATATGGACAATCCACACGAGTCGAGCAGCATATTTTTTCTACGACCCACTCAAGAAAAAATCTAGAAAATAAAAATTTCTATAAACTGTAATGTAACTTCAAATTAAAAATTTTACAATTCAATTTTGTTTCCACTAATTTTGTGGTAAACGTACAGTTCTTGAATGTCCAATTTGTATGATGTTACGGTTTCCTTTTTTAAATATACGATGCTGTTATAAGTTGATGTTGCTAGTTGTACTCCCTCATGAAGGGTACCGTACCATTATCTATAATAATGAATATTCTGCTAAATATTTCAAACGTCTACCTGTTGTCGTTATTAATATCAAGCAGAATAATTATTTAAAAATAAAATTAACAATAAAAAAAACATCTTCACAGGGAATCGAACCCGGGTCTACCGCGTCAGAGTCTGGTTTGCTTACTACTCGGCCACCGAGGCTTTGCAAATTGCTTATCTATAACGTCAAATGTATTACATGCTTTTTGCTTAAAAGGAACTAAAGTTCCTACCGTGTGTCCCGCGACACGTTCTACCTTTTTTGGATAATCAAGTTTATAAAATGAAAAACTGAATCAAGAAATACCAATTCATGTTTGATAAAATAATATTATCTGTATCCCTATAAATTACTAGCTGTTGTTTTGAAGGAAATGAATGTATTTTTCCGAGGAAGTCCATGATTTTCACACTTAGTGTTAACTGTTATCAAAATAAGCCATCGGTTAAAAATTAGCATATCCTCTTCTTTCATGTCACACGAATAGCTCCTCAACATTTAGTGGTACGTATACGTGAACATTGTATTAAGTAATTCATAATTTTAATGTTCAACCCCAATTTTATGATTATTTATTTTTAAATATACATATTCATCAAAGAGACCGTACAAATTGAAACCATTCCGCTTACTTTTTAGAACTTCAATAAGCTACTGAGAAAAAATCTGATTTAGTAAGATGGATCGTATTGTTCGGTTGTAAAATGTTTTATGCGATGTAAAACTGGTAGATTTCTTGCGATTTAGACAAATCGATAAAATTAATTGAACACATTATCTAGTGAACGTAGTAGTGCTTGGAAGGGTCTTTAAAACGATGTCCTTTAACAGAAACAGAGCTCAGAAAGGATCGTATATGTTCTAGACATTCAATTAGGGGTGAGATATTTGATATGTTCCTATATTAGACGACGGAAGTAATTGTAAGAAAATCATTACTTTTTATTCACTTTATTTAAATGTGATAGTGTTACAAAATATCCACTTCACATAGGCGAAGATATCAGGATGGGAATTTAATTCAATTTTGACGAAGTGAGGTATTTGATTAATAATTTTAATTTTTTAAGGACGTGAAATTATACTCATCTTGGTGACGTAGCTATCAGCGCCTGATCGCCACTGCCACTGTGTACCTATAATAATAATGTATTTCATGGAGATAATGAAGGAAGAAACAGACGATCAGGAGTTTTTCTGTTTTTGTCTGTGTATAAATACAAACTTTTAATAAGCCTGAATGAATGTTTGATTGAATACTTGTGAAATTATGAATAAAATGTGGAATCTTGTTATCATTCTTTACATAGATTATATTTGAGGAATAAATTCCTACGGGAATCTCAAAATACAATATTAAATCGGGTAGGTTACAGAGTCTTGAATATATTGATATAAAGAGTAAATATTTTCTGTATGTTCCTTGTGGAAATTATACCACACTGTTTTTTATTTCAATTTGCATCAAGTGTATGATGTGAAATAATGAATAATGGAATATTAATTGAGATATAGAATGGTGTTTTATTCATACTATACACATAAATATATACCCTGTTAAATAAATCTAAGACTATTATACAAGACCTTTTCTTGAGGCGAATAAAAAAGAAAAAATGTCACATATTGATTTCTCCAGTTTACTTTGAATAAAGAAAAAATCTACATGTTGGCAACATCACAAAATTTTGTTTTGCAATGTCATTGACTTTTAATCGTAAATGAACCATGGTCATACTATGTAAGGTTTTCATTTATTTGTGTTTTTGTTGCCTATTTTTTTAATGTGATTTACTCACTATTCCCCTTTTTTTTGGCGAATTCACATTTACTTTAGCCTAAAAATGCTATTTTATTAACTGATTCCACAACTAATCCTAATGCTACTTTTCTGTGACAAAAAAAAGAATTGAAAAGCCCACAATGAAACGCAACATTGTACTAAATACGGATTAATCAATTTTCCAATACCAATTCAATTCCAACAAGATTTCCTAAGTGCATTACAGCAAACCTCTTATTCTCTAACAATGAACAACCTTTTATTGTATAAAATCACTTAATCACTTCTTTCCGCAACGACCTCTTGTCCTGATTTAATACACATTTCGAAGTAATATGAATGCGACTCGTAAAAGGAGCCACTGTAGTAAAGGAGCTCTAGCTTTCCTCAAACACTAAATCACCATTTATTATTTCCTTATCGATTTCTAATTATTTTTGCTCTTACATCTAAAAGCTTTCTAGTAGAATTGGATATAAATTTCTCAAAGGACCGGCATATTCAAGGAAGTGTTGCAGTGTTGACGTCTTCCTTGTTTTATTATTTCTTGAAGTATGAAACAACGTTAGGTATATATGTGCGTGTAGGATGAAATGAGAAGAATATTTTTCCAGTGCGGTGATGCTTTAAATTATTCACTTGTTGACACGTATATAACAAAATTTTAGCCAGGATTTTATTTTTAGCGAATAGGGTATTGTGAATGCTTCCGCCTTGTACTTAGGAAAATGAAATTTCGTACCAAAACTTTCAGGAAAAGTATTAAATATACAACCAAGAGAAAATCTTTTCACACAAAGATATTTTCTTCATTCACCAGGAAAGAGGTAAACAAAAATTAATTATAGCTCTTGTTATTATTTTTGAAGTGACATTACTATTAATGTTTGTTATATGTTAAATTGTTATTTTTGGTGCTGATTGGAACAAAAATAGTTTTTAATATGCAAAGAAAATGTCCATACGCTAATAACAAAAAAATTGTGAATATTACAGTGTTATAAACATTTTGTTACTATGAATAGTATATTATACACCAAGGTGGTGAAAACTATTATTATTGACCAAGCACCAAGATTATTTCGCGAGGGACTTTGCCCCGAGCGGAATATGGTGCAAGGTTTATAAATAATGTCTTCACCACCGTGGTGTATATACATTTTTTTCCACCTCTAACCAAACGCACCACGAGAAGCGTTTACCCCGTCGTCTGACAGACAAGTACACTGTCAGTTTTCGATACATTATGAACGTACTCGTTATGTCATCAGTTATTTTTGATAGAGCGCAAATTTTAAACTAATGGCATTTTTATTCAAATAATTTTATTTTGATAGGTAATTTCAAGCTGCAAATATGTTAAAGACAATCTCCTGGGTACACAAAATTATGTTGCACAAGTTTTTGTTGAGCTACTAACCATCAATTCTCAAAATATTCTAATTTATCCATTATTGACCTAGGTTGATAATAGAAAAAAGTATTAACCACTAATAGAGAATTTCAACTTCTTAGTTTGCTAGAAGACGCAATAATTGTCAACTTTACAGCTAGTAGTAGAAAAAAAACCTAATAATATGCTTAAAAAAGTACGAGCAATCTTATATTGCACTACACACTTGTATGTAGTTATTCAGTTTTCATGGTATTGTTGTTTTGATCCAAGTTCAGTATAATGGTAGTGGAAAAAATAATGTCAGTCTTTGTCATAACATCCTCAAAACATCAATCAAAAAACGAATCACCTCCATTATCTGATTCTTACAATGTACTAAATATGTGTATACAGGGTGTCCCATAACTAATGGACAATATAAGAACTGTAGAAAGGGGTGATAAAAATAAGTCGTTTGATGCAAACATGCACTGGTAAAATGTTAATAGTAAGCGATATATGGGGCGTTAAAGTTGACAAAATATTTTTGAAAATTCGTAATATTTAGAAAACAACTAAATGTATTGGTCTCAAAATTGGTACACTATGGTTTTTAACGGTAATAAGCATGATATTGCCTTAATTTTTAATAATACTTCTAGATGGCGCTGGTTACACAGTTAAAATTTGATAGATCAGCGGTATTTTTTCCCCCCTGTATAATGTGCATTTTATTACAAAATAATAAAAACTGCATCATTTTGAAACAAAAAAGGTATACTTGTTCAATTCCCATATTTTAAGTCGTTTTCAAGATATTGCTATTTTAATA